>JBBPKY010000094.1:0-50185 GCA_038089495.1 Xerocomellus dryophilus
ACAGTGGTCATGCATGGAGGGAGCGAAGGGTGGCGAAACGAAGGGTGGTCTAGCGAGTATGGTGGATGTGGTTGCATTGATCACTTGATAGGCATGTGCCGTTGGGGAGAATACAGCAGACAACCCCGGATGCCCTCGGGGCCACGAGTTCCTGGACCTTCGTGCAGAACTTGTGGGCCTGAGATCATACCCCAACTTGACTTATTTGACACTTCCCCGCTTCCCTCCCCTACAATCCGCCAACCACGCTCAGCGCTGTGGTTCACGGGAATCGGAGAGTAGCATTGCGATCGTCGCGCTGATCATATTGATTCCGCACTCCGATTCCGACTCTGCTCGAGCAGCTAACACGGGTAGAAATTACAGCAAAACCCACTGTGATACTCGTCTGCTCCCCTACGACTGTGTCTGTGTCCGTTGAGCCACTAACTGGAGCTCGAGTTGCATCAGAGCAGCAACCGGAATACATGACAAACGTCTCCAAGTGAGACACCGACACACCGCTGGTGCTCAGACTCACCACGAACCGGTGGGCAAAGGGGAACCCTTTCGGGAGCAGCCCGCTGCACTCTGCGTTCCCATGCAGTAACTCCTGTCCTCGCCATCGATTCGATGAATCGACTGATAGTCTAACACGTTCCAGGGTGCTGGTGATGTGGACGGCCAGGTTCCTTCTCATAAGGTCCGTACCCTTCATTCCATGATGGTCGCCAGCCATTTATGGACCTGTAAGCGCCTCTGTTCGCAGTGATACAGGGTAAGAAGCCTCGTGCTCTCATTTCAATAAAATCTGAATTTCGTTCGACAGATGGCCGCCTCAGGCTCCACATCGATGCACCCGAATCTGGACTGAACAACCCGCTCTTGCGATGAACTTTATCGAAATGGATCAGCCAGATATGGGCGAGGCACTGGCTGCAGGATGATATAAAGAACATCCGTCTTCCCCTCGGTGCATACCAACGCCCATCTAATTCCGACGCCCCGGCTACGATGTCCTTTGCATCGTTTGACACGGGGTCCTCCCGCTTTGGTCCGCACAGCCGCATTGCGCTGGCACTTGGCCATGCCGCCGTTGATGCCGCCGAGTATGCGTCCTCTCCATATATCAGCCAGGTTCGCCTGACTTTCACAGGGCCCAACAGCAGGTCGCCGCCCTTGAGTCCGGCGTACAAACCGTAGATTATGTCGGCCAACTTCTCAGAGATTGTGCCAACGCCTGGGATGAATACACGGGACACCCGTTCCCTAAACAGCTGGCCAACGATACAGCTAATCTGAACGGCTTTCGGCACTATACAATCGTAAGTGAGCGTACATGGGTTTCCCGTCATCTCATCATAAACCCCATCCACAGCAAGATTCCTTATACCTAGAGCATTACTATAGGTTTAGAACAGAAGCTGTCAGTAAATCGGGCACTCTCGACGACATCAAGAAAGTAGCAGCGAAACTCTCAAAGAGCCTTGACTGGGTCATATCGTTCCGAAACGACTGTACAGACAAGCTGGGTGTTCCGAAGAGCGACGTTGCTGGCGAGGCGCCGTCGACGGCACTCCAGAATTCTATCGCCCTTCATAAAAGGGTTGGCCAGGCCGGCGATTGGCTTGAGTGCGTCCCGCGAGTGGTTCTATGGCCTCGGACTTGACTTACCTACTCAGTGTCCATATCGTTCTTTTGCCTTGTATCTTGGTAAGTGGTAGTACAGTTTGTATCGAGAAAACTCCTGACATCTTTTCAGGGATACGACACCATCGCTAGCAGATTGCTTTATGATCCGCAGACTATTAGAAGTATGTGTTCCCGTCTGCTTCAAGGGAAAAATAGATTGACCCATCTAGACGCGATATACTACCCTTTGTGGATTCAGGCCAATGTGGGTGGGAGCTCGGTTAAAGAATACAGAGGTAGGGACGTGCCAAGAGTCCAATCTACGTTTTACCGAGATTCTCATGATATCAGATTTCATCAACAAGAGTATCGGAAATCTCTCCGAGGCAGACAGGACAAGGAGGTGGCCTGGTTGGGTTACCAACTTTACGGCTGCATGCGGAACGGAGAAGGCCTTCTTCGACCTTGGGATTCCCAGCTCGACAAATAATGTCCCGGCTTACAACGTCGTAAGAGCTGGGACCTACAAGATTCGCAACTACGGCAACAATCACTTCCTTGCTTCAAAAACTGACAACTCGGTCGTCACTCAAGTTAATGAGGTGCAAGTTCGTGATAGGCCTTGTTTTTTCACGATCGTAGCTATACTAATTCTGACTAACAGTGGACACTAACGAATGCGGGTGCTGGCGGATATGCTATCGAAAGCATTTCAGGGCGGACAGGTTCCCTCAATGTCTCCGTCGGAAGCCTGACCGAACCAACCTACCAAGCCAAAGTGTCTCAAGACTCGACGAAGCAACAATGGCCAATCAACACTGTTGTGGTGTACAATGCAGCTGGGACGCTTCCGGTGTTTCAGTAAGCCGTTGTCCACTCAATGGTATTGCGGCTAATAGTTGTCTCTCGCAGGATCTTCATCCCAGGAAGGTCGCAGTTTGTGCTCGATGCAGGTCGCAATGTGGCGGATCCAAAGGTATGAGCGGCAGGAAAATAGTGTGCGATCGTCCACTCACTGAAGCCGCCTGTCGCAGGTGTTCGTGACGAACAATTCCCAGATCTCTAGTCAGCTGTGGCTGCTCGAACCTGTTACTTGAGGGATTAGGATCAGGTCTGGATCAAGTGCGTGCTTTCGATGTACGAGTAGTTTGATGAAAGTTTTGTAACGTGATCGATATGTTTTCGTGATTTGCTGCAATCAGAGTCCCAATAGCGCCTCACTGACTTGCTAGAGCGGCATCTGTTTCGGGGTATGCTGGGGAACGAAGCGTGCAGTAAATGAATCATCGGAACAAGCAAGCGGCAACCAAGTTGAATTGGCATGGTCGGAAATCCCAACAGTATCGATAGGCCTCGAAGGCGCGCTTACTTAGTAGAAGGCAATTTCGGGCTGGCGAAGAATTACTTGCAAATTCAAGTTGCGAAGGGTGATTTCTTGTCAGGTTCACCGGTTGCTGGAAACATATCCTCGGGGGTTAAAGGCGACGCAAGACTATTTGAAGATGCCTCAGTGTCTCTCGTGTGGCATTCCTTCCGAGTCCTTGAGTTGACCCGGTGACTCAGTGACTTTGGCCCACCGTTGAGAATACCGAGGTGCCTTGTGCGCTGTCTCTGCTTGCTTCGATAGTCGGCTAATCACAATCAGCCCAGACCCCTCGACAGTCCAAGGAAATTTTGACCACTGGTAGCGCGATGACAGTCGATTTCGCGAGCTACTGGGTATTTGAAAAAAATTCTAGTCTGTATTTGGAGCCAAAGCCGTTGGCCACACAGAGGGGTGCGAAAAGAAGCGAAATGGATGGCAGAGGTGAAGGTGGTGGCGGGGAGGAAGTGCAGTGATCATTGGGCTGCAGCGCGGCACTATGGAAGGGGTGAAAGACGGTATTATGTGGTTTGGAGTCGTAGCTGAATGGGGCGCGCGAACGACCATTTGTCGAATAGACTGGTTGCGTTTTTCAAAGTATGGCCCGTGGTAGATCAAGTCTGTTGCCAGGTCGCCCAATTGACTCGGAGTTGATCATACTAAACATGGACTCGAGTACTGTTATTCCCGACACCCACCGCGTCGAATGTGTGATCAGGGCATCGTTAGAGCGACAATGTAATAAACTGACATATACTGACGATCAGCACTTCGTAGGGGAACGGTAAAGATGGGTAGGGATCGAGGACGTGTCAAAAAGGGCTTACATCGAGTGTGCATTTCGGGACAACGAGCACGACCTGAAGATGAATTCTCCTATCCTCAGGCTTTGGGGCCACTAGCATGCAGTATCCCGTTTGCTGCGGCGCTTGTCATGCACTCTGTTAAGTTGAGAACCATGACGTAGCCTATCACCGAGCCACTGTGGGTCGAACAAGTTACATCAGGGCATATTCATGTGACACTCACTATAGTGTTCAGGGTAGCTACAGAGTGCTTGACTCGTAGTCGGTTATTGCGGAATCTCAGGCTGAGAGTGATCTATTCCCACACAATTTACTATACCACTCGCCGATTCATAAGTAACCGCATGGTCCAACTACGCTTTAGTGGTTCACTGAACAGTTGTGTGTTCTCCTACAGCTGTGGAAGCGATGCGGGGATGAATATCGGAGATGTTGGCACGAGGCACAAGCGCCGAGGACTGTGACTTACTGATCCATATCACCATCGATAAGAAAAAAACAACGAGCATACGTGGGGAACTTGTGCTTCTTGACACTGCACTCCCACCAAGCATCCTCCCTGTACCTGGGCGCTGTGGACGAGCATGCAGTCGACGGGGAAAGGTACGTACTAATGATTGGCAAGTGCCTCAGGCAATGACCGCCCGCCAACTTCCAGATGGCTCAAGAATGATTGAGATGAAAAGTCAGCATGAAATAAAGTCCGTCTTCTTCGCCGAGGATGGCAAGCAGGTATTCAGCGGCGGTGTTGAAGGGATGCTTCGACGATGGCGAGTACGTGACGGGCACGAGGTCGGCGAACCAATTCGGGTTGGAGGACAAGAAATCTTTGCCGCTGCGCTATCGCCGGATCATAAATGGCTAGTGTGTGGGCTCCGGCTTCTAAACCTGGACTCTGGCCATGGAATTGGGTGGATAGGAGTGTGGGACGCGCAGACCCACGAAAAGGTACTAAACATCAAAGGCCATACAAACACAGTATTCTCGGTCGACATCTCCTCCGATTCGACTAAATTTGCGACGGGTGGGCGTGACGAGCTCGCGTTCATCTGGAGCATGACCACGGGCGAGAGGCTTGTCGGCCCGCTGCAGCACGACAGCTGGATGGTGGCGGTGCGATTCTCTCCAGACGGTGACCGCATCGCCACCGCTGTCCACGAAAACCCGGATACCAATTCGATCCGCATCTACAGCAGCGAGAATGGCCAGCAGCTGTTGGACATCCCCTGCCGGATTTACAACACATCCTCACTCGCCTGGTCGGTTGACGGTCGTCAACTTTTTGCTGTCTCGTTTGGTGAAGCCAAATGTTTCGATACGTCTTCTGGAGTCCTGCTCAGTAAATGGTCCATTCATAATGGATCCCAACCCACTTCTGTCGCCCTAGCACACAACCAAAAGTTTATTGTTGCCTCTGCGAACAAATCACTATCGTTTTGGGACACCTCTACGCACACGCAAATCGGCACCGTTGTCGAGCACGCAAGCACGCTTTGGTCCATTGCGCTCTCCCCCGACGACGACTGCATTGCGACCGGTGAAGAAAATGGAGCAGTCACCCTTCGGAGTCTCCGTGACATCCTTCCGATCTCGTACTTGACAGTAAATGTAAGCGATTAACTTGGCAGTGACGTCGAATCTGAAGTCACGGCCTACCCCCATGTTCTCCTCTCATCGTGAGTGTGCTCAAACATCAATTGTTCCCTTATTCTGATCATTCACTCTTCCACACAGCGTTCCAGTTGCCGCTTATGTACATCAGTGACGCGGCATTCAAATCGTGGACGCAGGGCGACTTGCCTTGCGTCGAAGACCTTTTGACAGAAGAAATCGTACATTCTTCAAATTCCTTACACCACGCACACGCGCTCGCTTACCGCGCTCTTGTACGGTCGCGTTTCAAACAGTCGAATATGGTTATCGACGACGCCAAGAAGGTAATATTGCGTGATCTGTCATCCCATGTCGTGTTGACTATGGCCCACCAGTCTATCGAGGTTCAACGATCCGTCATTGGTCATATCGCAAATGCAATCACCCATGTCGGTAACGGGGAGCATGAGTCGGCCATGCGCGCGTTTGACCTCGTGTTCACTGAAAGTCTCGGGACAGAGAGTAATTTTCTCTTGTTGATCAAAGTATGCCCCTATTGTCCTCGTTTCTGCTTGCGTCGACTCATTGTTTCACTCAGGCGATAATCTTGTTTGAATGCGGAAAGCACGATGACGCCATTTCGCGTGTGAATGACTTGATCGACATAGTGGGAGACCAGTCTGTATATATCACTGCCCGGGTACGTTAGCGAGCCGATTTACAAGTGAACAAGGTTAATCAGGTGTCGTACAGGCTCAAATGCTTCTCCTACTTGGAAGCATATCGATTAGCAAGGGAGACAACGAGCACGCAATAGAATTGTTTAAGCGTGCGCAAGAAGTCATCCCGTTTCAACAATGTCCTCACCTGGTAGTCATCTCGCTGGTAAGCTAATATTTTCGAATTCCTCTAAATTCGCACTTACTCTATCTGAAAGATATTCGGATGGGATTTTGATAGGCTTGCCATTCTGATTCAGTTACAACTATGCAAAGCCATGTATGCTGCGGGCCATACTGAAGTGGCAGGGCCACTTTCCACCATGGTCGAAACCCTCGGCGAAGCAGTGTTGACGAGTGAGATGACCGCAGACTGGGACCCGGGTATGCTTCGTCACGACCAATCCAGATTGACATACATTGAGTAGTTTTTGACGTCAGCGCTCATCGAAAAGTGTCTCACGACATCCGAAAGCAATGGTGATCTAGCAGTGACATCCAAAGATCCTAAGGAGGCGATCGTACAATACTCTACCGCGTTGTCACTGAACCCGTCGAACCCTGCGGACCTCCTTTTGAAGCGAAGCAACGCCCGAGAGATGCTGGGGTTGTGGGAGGATGCGTTGATGGATGCAGATAAGGTGTGGTTTGGTTCTCTTGGTGTCTGACGAGCCTGAATTCATCTGATGGCAGGCAATCAAGGCAGAACCTTCGAGTCTGTGGGGATACGAGAGAAGACATGCCGTGCTGCATGCTTTGCGGCGATACGATGAAGCAGTGGATGCGTTTACCTGCATGTATTCCCTCATCGAGGGGTCCCTTGATCTAGACGTCCGTGGTCAGTATCACCTTACCACCATGAAGATAATATCGTGACTTGATTGCACAGAACTAGGCAAGAAATATGTTTCGCCCACCCAGTCTAGGATGACCATCAATAATATCGTTCACGAGGTTATCAAAATATCTCCACTTGTGCTCATTGATGTCAAGAGTGGCCGTCTGTGCGACGGACCGGAACGAACGCATGCATTCAAGTCGGAGCCGCAGTTCAACGAACTGGTTTCCTCGATGACGCAGAAGTTGGACGACGGACGCATTCAGCGAGTGGTGGCAGAATATTTCCAATATGTGACATTTTCGCATGTATGGGAAGGAAAGGAGCCTTCATTCCAGGACGTCAATCTGGCCGGCTCAGTCTGGGATCTCGATTCGTCGCCCCTGAACGAAAAGTTGCGCAAATTTTGCGAGATGGTTCGCACGGATGGATATCGGTGGGCATGGAGTGACACGTGTTGTATCGACAAGACAATCAGCACAGTGCTGAACCAGTCGCTCACAATGATGTACAAATGGTATGAAGCATCCGCAGCCATGCTGGCCCTTCTTGCGAGCGTAGCATCTCCGTCGGCCCTTGGTGATCTCACGGACAGTGTCTGGATGACACGGGCCTGGACTGCACAAGAGCTTCTCGCAGCAAAGGTGGTCCGATTTTACGATCGCGATTGGAAGCCATACCTCGGCGACACGCGTTCCAACCACAAGGAGTCGCCAGAGATCATGCAGGAACTTGCGGATGCCATCGGCGTCGCTCGCGAAACCATCGTTGCCTTCGACCCCAACGATCTCGGTGTCCGGGAGAAACTACGATTAGCCTCGACACGCAAAGCGACGGTGGAAGAAGACGTCGCGTACTCGCTGATTGGTATTTTTAAAAGTGACATCATGCCACGCTATGGAGAAGGAGATGCCGCGCTAGGCCACCTGCTGGAAGAGATCGTGGCTCGTTCGGGCGAAGTGACGGTGCTTGATTGGACTGGCGTGTCATCTCCATACAACAGCTGCCTTCCTGCTACCCTCGCAGTGTACAGTCAAACCCCATGCACTTCACCTGCCATCGAAGATTCCGAAATGGACGTGCGTGTTGGGGCGTTAAGGAACTCGCTATCTCAGACAGAAGCTATGCTAATCTACGATCGAGTCACTCGTTTACCTCCAGCACGTTTCGCTAACCGCCGACTCTACCTCCCATGCATCATCTTCGCGGTAAAAAGGCTCAGCATACACGATTTTGGGAATAGTCAAGAAAACCGCTACCGTGCTCGGGTATCAGGGATTGGTGATGCGGAATTCCAGACATCGGACAAGCTCTCGCCGATGGAGCCACGCAAGCTCATTTTCGTACACCCGTGGATTCGCGATCTGCGGGATCCGCTTGACGGATTCACTTGGGGAAGTACAGCGGACGATGACGAGTACGGTTCTGATCCGGAGACCGAGGCCGGATCTGCGCCCACTTCGCCATTGCATGCTGTACCCGCTGCTACAATGGACGATTACACTCGGGCGTTGCGGCTGGTTGCTCGTCTGCAACAGCCGTTCCATATGCTGTTGCTCCAGCAACAACCCAATGGAGAGTTCAAGCGAGTTGCTGCTGAGCACGAGATCGTTGTTCCAGGACTCGAACGGCGCATTAACTTCGCCAGGGATATCCGTACTCAAGTCGTGGAGATATTATGATGCGGGTATGGGGTTCCATCGACTTGTGTTTCATTGCTTGTACGTTGTTTACGCTTTGTTGTCTCGCTGTCTTTTCGCTATCGCGTTCCTTTCTGCACGATCATGTAGTTCTCAAACTGTAGCTGCTTCTGCGTCGTCTGACGCGTGTTGTGGCTCCTCGGACCTCCCCGATTCATTCGGACCTGCGAGGTACTTTCACCCATTTCTCGCTGTGCGGAGCACGGCCTATCCATGCCGGTATTGTACTCGCCAGTAGTAGTACATAAGGAAAATGCGTCACCGAGGACCTTTGCCAGACGCGGATCGTTGATCGGCGAACCCGGAAAACGCAGTGCCGTGATGGATTTGCATCTCGGATTTCCCTGTCATCGAGAGTCAAACCAATCTTGCAAAAGTTGTGGATAGATGGTGACAAGCGACAGCAGCCCATTGAAGATGAGAGTTGTTGGTGGTCCACAAGAGCAACGACCGGACCAGTTCCGATCCGAGCCAAGTTTGCCAACTCCTCCTCACTGAGGGAACGCGGTTTTGCAGAATGTTTGACAGGCGCTGGCGATTACCAAGGTGAGAACATTGGATGGGACCAAGTTACAGCGGCGATAGAATCACGTAGGTTGCAGGCTTTCACTGGCGGTGGCCTCCAGCTACTCGCCAGATACTATCATACACTGGCACCTCACCATTGTTGACCTGCCAAATCACCTTTTCATGATGAATCTTTACGTTCAAAAGTTACTCCGAGCACTTCATCCAAGTTCGCCTTCGTGAACTGCAGCGCTGCAGGCTTGCGGATACCCATGTCCACTTGGTTCGAGAGGTGTTTGGGGTTACAAGAGCTCCGGGAAAGCATCCAGGACTAGGCTTTCTTCGGTCTTGTGGACCCTGAGGCTTGCAATTTGAATATCGTAAGCAACGGCGGGTCAACTTTTTTTTTTCCAAGTGTATTCCCCACGATCGTAACACCAGAAGAAGTCACTCCCCAAGACAACGGGGGAGTTTGCGATAAACCACGGTCGCAGCGAACCTAATTCCAACTACTAGCAGTGGAAGCTGACGGACACTCCGGATTGATATACTTTCCGGAACGCTTCAGAGCAAAGCCTCCGAGTCCTCGGTACAGTATTCCGTCAGAGACCCGGCTCGCCAGTTTATCGCGTCTATATCTCACTAGAAGAGCAGCGGCGGTCACTCATTAGTCCTGTTGTGGCTCACAGTCCAGAGGAGCCGCATCAGACATTTCAGTAAGCTTTATATTCACTCGGGCTTGTTGCAGATAACAGTTCTCTCTGGCAGGTTGTTCGTCGCAGAAGGGCCACAGTCTGTGCTCGATGCCCGTAGCGATGGGAACGATCCAGTATCATTCCGCCCATTCATCACAGTTACCCATTGTAGGTATTCGTGGCGAACGACTCTCAGAGTTTGGCCTGTGTCGTTGACTTGAAGCATTAACGTTAGGTCTGAATCAAGTCCGTAATACGTTTGACGAAGGTGTAAAATGATCGGCAATCAATGGTACAAGAATGTTTCGTGGGTGGACGGGAACTGTAAGAATCGCTTCACTGACTCGAATAACCCGATAGACAGGATGGAGTGTCTTCTTTTGACTCTTCGGGGTCTACCTCGGGAAACCACGCACGGCAGAATCTTTCCTGTCACTGGAAACTTTCAAAACACGGATTGCATGCTACGAAAACAAGACGACTACTTTACAACATACAACAGAATCATCCAACACCTGTATCGTACACAAGACAACTAGACGTTTCAACAACCGTGATTGATTCCTCAGGCCCACATCGCTTTAAACTTTTCATCGAATTCGTCCGTTGCTTCATATACCACCTCGAGGACCCTCCAATCCCTTTCCGCCACCCAACTGGGTTTGGCGCGACCGCTCCCCACCTGAACTCCTCGCTTCACTCCATCCTCATCCCCATCTTCTTCCTCGTCCCTTTCCGTCGGATCGTCCACAAACCCACTATCCAAATCCACCGACCCACCATCACCGTCACCCTCGCCCGTATCCGAACCCTCCCTCACATCCACGCTCTCCCGCTTCTTCATAATCAACTGCTCCAACACCCCTCTGACCGTCATCAACGTCAAAGCAAACTCTTGCAACAAGAACCAGACGTCGCCGCGTCGAATTGCATTGGCATCGCTTAGTGGTTGCACTTGGCCGTGTGTGTAGAAGTCGAGAATGTAGGCATTGAGGGCAAAGCCGTGTGCGTGAGCCTTGGGGTGAGGGTGCCCCGAACGTCGCTCCCCATTCCCGTTATCCCCACCCTGCGCGGGCATCGCAAAGATGGGCGCGAAGGAAGGAATGGCGTGTTCGTTCAGGCTTAACCCCCTCCTCGCCGTCCTCGCCAAATCCATTACGCTCTCAAACCGATCGTCGTGTCCTGAATTCGCGACAAACAGCGACCTCACCACGACCCTTGACGCCGTTTCCTGCAACCACGTCCCAAACCGCGCTGCCGAATGAGACGTGGGTGTCCCACCGAGTTCGGTACCGCTCAGTGGAAGACAGGTATCAGGTCCCAGTTCTGCACTGCGCTCCGAGCCGTACGTGAGCGCATACCCGGTAAATATCCGTAGAATCTCCTCTTCGTGCGCTGCGAGCACGCGCCGGGCGTCTTCCAACAAGGGAGGTAAAATCACCATCGACGCCGACGTCTTGATGATATCCCTCAAATTCTCGTCTTTGAGATACGATCCTGGCAAGTTCTTTCTTCCAAACAGGTGGCTCATGAGTAGAATGAAATCCCGCTTGGCTTGGATGACACTGGGTTGTGCACAGATCCGGTGAAGGACACCATGTCTGAGCAACGTGACGAGCGCAAAGTTGCTCGGCTCGGTATAGTACAGTTGCGAGGCGATCCCAAAGAGATTAAATGGGCGACCACGTTCGTCCAACAGGCGCGCGCGTCGGAGGTAATCGATACTGAATCGGAGGTGGTGTAGAAGTTGGTGTTTGCCTTCTTCGGAATGGAAACTGACTTGGGGGAGACGGAACAAGCGTTGGATGGCGTTTACGGCGGCTGGCGCGTACTCAGAACCTTCGAGAAGATTGAAAAGACGGAGAACGAGCGTAGACGTCACCGGGAAGTTGGCACTGAGGGATGGGAGCTTGGACAAGGTCAAACGTTGCACTCGATCCATGGGGAGACCATAGAACACGACCTTGCCAAGAAGATCATACCCACGTCTCCCAGCACGACCAGCGCATTGCCGGTACTGAGGTGATCCTCAGTATCACTTCACGAATACAAACAGTGATCACGCACCATGAGGGCTGTCAGGAATGGCGAATCGCCACAAAAGACAGATGTCTTCGTCGGCGCATTGATACCGAGTGCGAGCGTGCCTGTGCAAGTCTTTGTTAGAGTCGTTCACTTCGATGCCTCGTATAACCAAAAACCTGTTGCAAATATGACACGAACGAATCCCCGGCGGAACAGACTGCAAGACCGTTCAGTAATCCGGACACACAAACCAAATGACGACCTTGCCCACCTTTCGACGATCGTCCTATAGCGCTTGTTCATGCCAGAATGATGTACTGCAATCCCGCGCTGCAAGCACAGGAGCGCCCACTTAGGCGTTGACGTCCACCGCGCCAACTGCTTCACTTCCTCCTCGAGCATACCTTGGGTATACGACGTGTGCTGACCCGCAAACGAAAACTGCGGAAGCGGAGCCTTGGGATCAAACGTCGCCTGCCACTCCACCGTCTCTATCTTGACCTCGTCCGAATCTACTCTATTTTTCGCTGCTCTGGCAGCTGCCCGCTCGCGGTCTTTTGCCCTCGATAGCCATTCTTCGTATTGCGCCAGTTTGCGTTGCCACTCTGGATTCGAGGCGCGCCACGCCTTTTCTTTGGTGTGTAGCGTGTCTAGGAGGGTCCTGGCCATGATCTCGCAGTCTGTGCGATCGAAGCTGAAAAAGATCCCTGGCTGGCGGGAGACAGGCGGGTTGAGAAACTCTATCGTGCAACGCATCCCGAGCATGTGCAGCTTACCAGATCACCTTGGGCATGAAGGTCACAAACAAGATGAATCAAATTTTCCCTGAAAGCTCCGCGCTCGGGCTGGGTATTGACCACCTCGGTGGGTATCCGACTCAGCGCGCCGTCTTCGAGGCTAGAGATAACCTTGTACAATGGAGCTGCTGTGTCACGTGGATCGAACTGGGCGACCATAGGCGCGAGACATGTTTTGAGCGCCGCGTCGTATGCGATCACGTCCTTCTGTTGCAAGAGTCTGTCAGAGGAGAAAAACTTCAATGGGTTCAACAGGTCCAACGCCGAGGATGGTACGTCGCCATGCGCAACGAGCGCCCGATACAACGACAACGTATCTGAGGCTTCCAATGCTAGATCGGAAGGGATAGACCTGGGTCCGAATGCGAGCATCGCGATCGGATGCAGGTACCGCATCCGCCCGGTGGATTTGTACGTATAGATCGATTCGAACGTGCTGCTCGGTTTTTCCTGGATGCTGTAAAAGAACTTGCGGAGATGGGAGTATCGGTGGGGGTGGTGAACAAAGGTGTGCTGGAAACCGCCGGCTTTTTGAACAGCCTCAAGCCAAGTGTTGAACTTTTCAGGCGCACCCACTGTCGCGGACAGACCACTATACGAGACCGATCAAGATGCTTAGCCAAACGTGAACAAAAAAAGGACAAAAACTGACATGATGGGGCAAGGAGCGAGTAAAAGGATTTGCTCCCATACAGACCCGCCCTCTTGCTGTCCGATTGTGTGTATTTCATCAAGAATGATACTATAAAATTGTGAATCACCGCAAAAAAAAACCAACTGAAACCATCGCACTATTTTACACGGGGAGTCCATACTTTCGCCAAGGGTGGCGAAAGCATCATGATGGCAAGCATCTCCGGAACCGTGACGAGAATCTGACAGTTCTGCGGATCGTGGATACGATAGTCGCGCGTGTGTATGGCCCAGCAACTCCCTACATATCGTGACACGTCTGTGTAAACCCTTTGACAAGAACCAAGGGAACTGCTTACGGCCATTCAGGTCCTTGCTGAACCGCGCATATATCTCAGCAGCGACCTGAGCTACTAGTGCTTTCGTGGGGGCAACATAAACGATGACACCTTCGTCCGACCCTCTAAGGGTTTTTTCCATTGCATAATACGATATGAATGTTTTACCCGCACTAGTCGGGGCTGGGGATACATACTTCAGTACACCCCGGACGGCTTCCTAGCCCAACGATCACGCACCAACAACGAGGAGGGACTTGTTGGCATCGATCGCGTCCAGGACTTGTCTCTGCCATGCATCGGGTTGGAACGAGACGCGCGGATCGACTTGGCTGTCCATGCTCCGATCCATGTACTCGCCGAAAACGCGCAACTGCCACTCAACCGGATGTTCCCTGATGCGCATGAACGCGTGCAAAGGTTCCCGCGTTTTTGACTTGACTAGCTTGACAAATTTGAAAGTGAGAGGATGGCCTTCTTGCGTCGTTGAAACGATCGTGAGCGTATTTGTATATGCGGAAAAGCCGAGGACATCCAAGACCTCTTGGATGCACTTGCGGGTGTCACTCGTCGAATAGTTGACCTCGAGGATGTCTTTGATCATACGAAGTGCCGCAACTCCGTATCTGTCGCAGGCTGCGGCCGATTCACGTTCCGCATCCAAGATCCAATGCTGGAACAAGCGATGGAGACGATACAGCGCCAGCTCGGCCGCAACGAACGGTTCGATGGTCCTCGGATTACGTTTCAAATCCGAAAGTGACTTTTCCAGAGAAGACAACGAGGTCTCAGAATCTAGATCACGGATGCGCTCAGTCAACCATGTGATCGACTCGGCGAATTGCTTTTGGGCCTTCTGCGCCAAATTTTGTTCCCGAATAGCGTCAGCTTTGGATTGTTTTTGTGTAGCCTTGGAAGCAGTAGGACGTGTATAGCTTTGCTTCTGTGGCTGTATGCGGTTTAGTTAAGCGATGGACACATCAGTTGTACTATGCGAATGCAGTGACCTTGGATGGGGGTTGTTTTGACGCCGCACGGACCGGCGGTATCTTGATCTGATGCAGCGCCGCACCCGAAGCGCCCGTCAAGGTCGCAGCCTGGTCATGCAACGTCTTCATGAACCGTTGGTCAGCCCGAAGTTTCTTCTTCCGTTGCCACGCTGTCGCGTTCGCAGGCGGCGCCTCGCCTCCTTGGTGCTTTGGTAACAAGGGTTTTTTGTGATTGTGCCAGTGTCGGGTGTCGTTGAAGAGCGTGCCATCGTCGAAATAACCTGTTCTAGGCACTTCGGGTGGGGGCTTGGGTGCAGTTGTCTTTTCTTCTTCACTACTAACGTCCCATTCGTCCGTATCGGAGCCTTCGTCGCTTTCCACCCCCTCGTCTTCTTCTGTTTCGTTGACTCGGTGGATTCCCGCGCCGTGATCATCGTCATTGACGCTAAGAATAGGCGCGAGCTCATCGTCGAAAATCTTGTTACTGAAAGGAAGTAATCCAGGCCTATTCTCTGTGGGTGGAGAGGCAGGTGCTGGCGACGGAAGGAATTCCACGGCGAATTGCGAAAATGCTGAAACTGGAACAGAGAATGAAGACAGTTTATCTTGCACGATCTTGGTGACTTCGTTCCCGAATATATCTTGCATAGAGAGTATGTTGTTCTCTGCCAAGAACCGAACGAGCCCTATGAACACGCCCACGTCGATATCGATGGTTGTATTTAATGACGTAATGGCCACCTCCATAGCGCGGAAAATGTTGGGGAGAAAATTCGATGTGAGCTGATGTTTGAATTCGGCTTTCATAGGTTCCAAACTTCTGGCCCTATCTTGCGTCGAAAGGCGAGGAAGTAACACTAAATGAATGACGAATGCAAAGAAGAGAGCTTTCATTCGAGAATCAGAAAGTCGTGCCAGGGATGCCACCTTTAGAACGACGTCCTCGGTCGCAAGTGCCCTCAATGTCTGGAGGGGCTCTATTGATGTGGGTGATGGAACGAGAGCAATATTCTTTGCCTTTTCTTCGAGAACGCGGGTCGCTGCGGAACATGCATTACGAACAGGAGTGGAAATGAAATCATTTGCTCGACGTGACTTCGACTCGTAGACAAAAGAAAGCACCTGTTTAGTGAGATAATTCGAGCGTCCATTCGTGATGATCACGTGAGGATGCTGACCTTCGAGTCACGGAACTCGGCGCCAGCCAAGAGTGCGAGCGCCAACCCGCTCGTTAGAAGATCGCATAAAAACGCACGGTGGCAAAGGAGGCGTTCGGCGGCAAAGGGACCTATCGAATCCTGATCTGAGCCACCATCATTGACCAAGGCGAACATAGGCTAGGAAATAGTGAATGGGGTAAAGATCGGTAGCATAGGTCGACTTACTTTCCGCAAGAACTGATATTCCCGCCATTTTGGATCGGAAAGACCGGTGAAGACGTACACAGAGACTTGACGTATCTTTAGCAAGTGATTGAATAGAAGCCTACGACCGAGGGACCTGGATGCTTCCTCGAAGCTACCCGCGCCCGTCCTCAGTGCAACGTGCCGGCTTTCTACTACGTTTCAGGATAGTGTTCAGGCGACCACGTGGAACGAACTCACCATCCCAAAATATAACGTCAAACACAGCCAAGCGCTTGATAAACTCGTCCAGTGTGCGTTCAAGTATATGGAAAGCATGCAGAATCTGGAAGGAGGGGTCTGATTTCATAGTCATGCACGGATCCTTTCCGAGGGAATGCAACGCCGATGCTTACCACCTGGTCTCCCCAATGCCAGCAGTGGATCATCGATAACCAGCTGGATCAGTGAATGTCCTACAGAAAGAGCGCGTATATTAGTGAAATAAGCATGAAAACTTGCGACAGTACTCTACCATCGATGATGAATGGCTCAGTTCCAGCATAGTCACCAAGCAGATCCATCCACCTAGCTCGCCTGCTGGCAGTGTGCCATTCAGCATCGATCCGCTCCAACGCCTTCGGGATCGATAACGAATCGGTTGCGTCGTTCGTGGCCATGCGAGACCCACGACGCTTAACCTCGAACTCTTCTAAGTCCATCGTATGACTGACGTTTAATCGGTGGTGAGATGATCGCGGGGATGAGCCAAGAGAGAAATTGATAATTGGCTTGGAGTCAAATCCGTGTGAGGTCTATCTTACATACCCCGAAGGAAGGTTGGTATGAACTGGCCCGTGCGCATTCGTGTTGCTGTGCAGGCCCTGCAATTGGTTGTGCCAGGTCCCGCGCAACTTGTCCTATTTTCACTTGTCAAAGTCTTACTGTGTATTTCATGAAAAAATGCTGGAAGGTCTCTTACTGGGCCACTTGGGCGACAGACGGTCCATTCAGCTGCACCGTTCAAATTGCCTAAGACAGCTCATACTAGGGGAGAGAAGGAAATCGCGGGAAGGTTTTGAACGTCTTGGGCGGTACTCAGAAGTCGCTGTGGTACTTTCCCTAGTAGCTACTACGTGAACGAAGGAGAGAGATCATACTAATTCGACAAGGCGGCGGTTTCAGCTAGTACGAAAATGGGTGCTCGGGCGCAAAAGTCCGCCTCGCTTACGCATGTTTCACTCCACGCTGCACTCTCCTTTGTCTTCTCTTCCGAGTCTTGGCGAGCGATCGGTTTCTTCGTTGGGTGCACTGATGACGGTAAGCACTTTATATTCAGTCGTGCGTCTCAAGAAACATGGAATTTGTTTAGGCACTTGCCACCGCCGGGGGCATAAACAAATCTGAACACCGGAAGATCCTCTTAAGTAAAATATACCCAATGACACCCGGTCGTCGGTTCGGTCCGTCCGGTCCGTCGACATCTAAGATCAAGCGTGAAAGCCGACGAGGGAGAGCCCTACGCATTGCGGTACTCTTTCGAGCGTTCCCCATTCGTGTCCTCACATCTTACTTACCAAGTTGAACAAAGGGAAGTCCATCCTAGCCGTGGGCCTTGTGAGCTCGACTTCCAATGGCGAAAAAGCTGTGTTTGAATGCTGTGAATCGTTGGGACCTGGCAATCCAATTGCCGCATCGCCGTCACGGCACTCAGAGCCGGTACCGGCGACACCTTGACTGCGCTTGGTGGGTTACGTATAGACCCTGGGATCCTCGACTTAACTGACGGATCTTGATGCTGCAGGCGTACGGAACCGAGAAGGAAGCCGGTCAGGGTTTGAAACGCGCATCTGGCGTTCCCAGGGAAGAAGTCTACGTATGTAATCTCGCCTAGGCAAGTGTTTTGAGACTTTGCCAACGTTGCACCGCTGATCGCCAGTAGACTGTAGCACGTACCGTACGCGAGGGGAGGAGTGTCTCGATCAGATACTTGCGAATCTTGGGACGGATTACCTCGACCGTGCACCCAGTCCCTGTTCATGTTGCCGTTTGTGTAGCGACCCTCTACCTCCTCAAGTATACCCCGCCCACTGGCCGGTGCCACATTGAATCCAAATGGAAGTCACCCAGTGTTCCCGACGCATCCCAATGGGAATTGTGGGGTCTGGACTGTCATGTCAACAGGCGGAATTTCGGCTAAAGAACATCATGCAAAGTGAGGTCCATTGGTGCCATCAAGCTTTTTGTAGATATGATGCTCAACAAAGTTCTCCCGACCGCAGAGATCATCCCGGCTGTTGATCAGGTTTGTTGTTGATGAGTCCGTGATCTCGGCAAACTCGATTGTTTTGACCAGCTGGAGCTTCACATGTACAACCCCCTCAATTCCAACTCCTGGACTACTTGAAATCCAAGACGATTGTTCCCCTGGCATACTCTCCTTTCTGCTCAACAAACACACCCCCGTTCACCGATGAAGTGGCCACGGAGATCGCGCGCAAGTATGGTTTGGAGACAGCTGATATCCTGTTAGGTTATCCCCATAAGACTTCATCTAGTCATTCTCACACTTGTCCTGGCCACAAGGGCGGTTTCATAGTTGCCAAAGACGTTGTCGTGCTCCCAAAGTCGGTCACCCCTGCCCGCATCGAAGCGGGCTTTACAGGCACTTTTGCTGCATACAACAAATTAACTGCCGATGTGACGTGGCCAAGCTTGATGGTGTGGCAGCCAGTGGAAAGCAGAAGCGATTGATCGCGCCCCCCCTGGGGTAAATGATGCTCTCTTCCAAAACACCGGTCGAGCTAAAAATAGGCCATGCGTCGATCCTGGTTTTGACAACAGGCCGGTCCGCAACCCCAACAAGTGAGATGGCGGCTGACGCTAGCTGTGCACCCGGTGGTTACCAGGGATGCTCAAGTTCTGTCAGAGTCACGACATGCCCGTAGTCCCCGTATAGTCGCGAACTACAAGACAATAAACGCACCTTGACAATCGTTTCGGAACCAGTTTCAGTTTCCCACCTAGGGCCGGTTTCATATCCACCCGAATTTCATGAAATGTGGCAGAGAGAAGTGTCTACTATCACTTGATCAATATCAATCCGATACTACATCGCGCCACTGAGCATGCGTTGCGGGATCAGATTTACGGCACAGATGGGGTGAGGAGCCGATGGACAAGACTTCGGGAGGCTCGTCCGAGCAAAATGGCCGGACCTCATTCGTCGCATTCGATCACCCCTGAGGCCTGAGGTGCGGAGGGTCGCAATTATGTACCTTGGTTGTGAAGTCTTAGTCTCTGCCATGTCACCAATTCAATTCCCACCCTAGGCTCGGAGCATTCCGCAGCGTGTCTGGCTCAACAGAAATTTGCTGCACCTTACCGCCACTGTCGGGTCCGCCACAGCTTGCGACCCGTTGCATGGATCATCCGCGATCGCAAGCCTGAGAGACACCCTGCATGCGGGTTCGACGAAACGTCGGACCGACACAGGCCCGATGATCATGGTGTCCGCCCACGTCAGACGGCCGCCGCTTGCTGACTTGAAGTATTCGTTCGCTGGCCAGGGCCCCGGGTAAGAGTTGCCTTCCCTAACATATCTCTAATCGATCAGGCTAGAATTAAGCTATTGGCTTGCTTCCATTTTTATAGCCGCATCTCAGCTCAGGCTCTCAAACCACCTTGGTTGAGTCGTCAAGCGATAACGTTACCCATACCGTCATTCAGGTTGCAACTAGAAGTGTCTCATCCGATGGGAACGCTTAAATTTTGGGCTGCTCCAACGTTACCCACGTAAAACCTATTAAGTCTTCCACATGGCGAGATGAGCATGGCGGTTCCCACGAACGACAGGCTTCTTATGATGGCTCGGATTCGGGAAGGGCCTGAGAGATAATCAATGACGGTCATGTTGCCACGCTAGCCCGGCTGCGCAATTCAATGAACAGTGTCTTATTCACAAACCCCGCTGAACCTGTGACCACTGAGCGACATTGGGGCCACGGTATCCTTTTTGAACCGGGGAGGACGCACATGACGTGCCTGAACCGAATTCGCCCGCATGACACGGAGTATTCGTCCACAAGTGAGTCATGATGACCAACGCCATCAGATCTTGGGCTTGGAGGGCCTCCAGCTGGCTTCCTGGGCCTGTTGCCAGTGAGAACATACCGCGTCGACTCCCAAAAATGGCAAATACACGCGATAACAACGTCGTCAGTGCTTCCAAACAGGGTCGCCCAACTTGACTGAGGCAGTTCCGTCGCAATGCGAAGCTCCGGAGCCTGATTGCATAATGTCGCGCTTTCGGGTGTTGGATCGTACCTGCGCTATGGGCTCCAGGGGTGTAGTTCCATTCTCGAGTATAAAACACGCTGGGTGAGTTCTCCGTTTGCCATCCAACCTCCGAGTCGTCCCCTCCCAGTAGTCCCTTGCATCGTCGACATATTCACTTCACCATGCCAGCTTTGAACCGTTCAGGGAATGTCCTCGACGAGGTCTCCGACGCCGTTGATCATGGTGGGTCGAGATTGCACCCGCTATGTTTCGTTGCTTACCTTCAGTCCCTTATCCGCCTGATCAGTCAATGTCCTCAAGGGCGCGCATTGGGACGAAGAGCCCGGGTTCGCCGCAACGATGGACAAGAACTCGTTTAGACAGTATGACACTGCTTGCGAGCGCGTCAAGGCATTTTACAAAGAGCAGCATGGTGGGTATTGCTTCTCTACGAGGTCATCATAATCTGAATGTCAATGCAGAGAAGCAAACGGTTGCATTCAATATCGCGGCCCGTGTGGATTTCAAGAGCCGCAAGCGTGCACGCATGGGTATCTGGCAAGCCATGGAGATGCTCAACACCCTTGTGGATGACTCTGATCCTGATGTAAGTGGATCTTCGAAGGTTTCGTAATCCTCGCTCACGTGCGAGGCAGACCGATTTGTCTCAAATCGATCATCTCCTTCTAACAGCAGAGGCGATCCGACGTGATGGCAAGCCTGAGTGGATGCAAGTGACTGGCCTTGTCCACGACCTCGGCAAGCTCCTGTATTTCTTCGATAGCGAGGGTCAATGGGATGTCGTCGGGGTAAATTGGTCCGACTAAGACGATCCTCAGCACTAATCTCGTCTTCCCAGGATACGTTCGTAGTTGGATGTGCTTTCTCAGACAAGAACATCTACCCAGAGACGTTCGCGGGGAATCCTGACACGTACGATGCGGTCTACTCTACCAAATATGGTATTTACGAGGCTCATTGTGGGCTCGACAACGTGATGATATCATGGGGTCATGACGAAGTAGGTCACTAATCATCAAGTGATAGAAGAATATCTGACGGCCCAACAGTACCTGTATCACGTGGTAAAAGACCAGTGCACTCTCCCCGAAGAAGCCTTGGCAATGATCCGATATCACAGTTTCTACCCGTACGTCGCCTAAACTGTCCTTTACTCTCTTATCTGACTAGCACATTCTCAGATGGCATCGAGAAGGTGCCTACATGCATCTGACAAATGCAAAAGATGCCAAGGCACTCGAGGCAGTGCGCGCATTCAACCCATATGATCTCTACTCCAAATCCGACCGACCCGTTAGCGCCGAAGAGTTACGCCCATACTACGAGAACCTAATTGCTAAGTTCTTCCCTGCTGAGTTGGACTGGTAGAACAATGGCCCTTTTCCGTTTGATATTCATAGAAGCAACATAGAATTTTCGTTGGCTGATCAGAGCATACCCATTGTAGCTTAGCACACATGCTCCTCGACACCTCCATTAATGCTCGTCTTGAGCTTTTGCACATAACTTATCACACATCCCATTATACGCATATACTTGGTATATTTATCTTTACACATACGCTAAATAACAGCTGTATTTTTTGTTTCATCTCGCGCTATGATCTTGGAGCGATAAGATGGGATCATGGCAGTTGCTCCACAAACGTTCCCAGTGATGGCGAAACGCTTTGCACACACACTCGTTTCTTTCCCGATCCTTGACCTAAACCACAGCCAAGCGAGGCATTACTACTTGGACTTGTAAACGATGTCGGGTGGCCAGCAGACACAACCCTTTTACTTTGACAAGAAATTTGTCGTGTTGAGCGACTGGTACGATCTCGAGCCCTCACGCGCACGCTCGTACACCCAGGCAACTTGAAATTTTTAGGGATGGCACGATCACGACGTGCGACTCCAACGATTGTACGCCTCCTCCTCGGATGACGAACTACGCACAGTGCTGAGAAAGAGAAAAACGTGATCCTCTACAGATGTCACAGACAATTATGGGATGGGAGTGTCTCAGCGAGTCGCACTCAACAAGGAGATTCTCGAGTTTGACAAAAGTGGAAAGACGAGGGGTAAATCATTCAAGTACGTGTCTCAGCACTCGGATTCGTATGTCACAATGACCATGAATGTGGCGTACGGCCGCTACGGTGATGGTTTTGGTTTGCGCGAACGGGAAACCGGCCCCCTGCTCCACGGATCCGTGTCGTGGTCACTGGCACGCGCGATGGAGTTGCTGCTCTCATACCCATCGTATCTACATCACGCTCACGCTCGTTCTCTAGGGATGCATTCGAACTTATGTTGGGGAGCGTATCCGACAATGGGCATTCGCTAGAAGCTTGCAAGACATATCTCACGACGCCTAGCGGTGCGTATACCCTGGCGCGTCGCGTCTCGTTTTCTTCAAGTTTGCAACTCTACAACTAATCAATTTATCCACCCACGTCTTGGTGTTTCATTATCAAATGCTGACAGCCGTAGACGGGCGCCGACCTGTGGACTTTACGGATGGTTTTATCGATTTCAAGAAATTTTGCGATGAGAGCGACGTCCCGTTTACCATCGTGTCGAGGTATGGTTTCATGCTCATTGTTCTCCTCATCTCTCTTTCTCACACGAATATGTCCGCGGGAAATACGACACGTGTTTTGATCCGGTCATGTCTTCATAGTGGCATGGATGAACTCATCCGAGCCGTCTTAACGGAGCTTGCCAAGGGCTCCGACAAGGACGTCGTCAAAGACATCTCCATAGTTTCAAACGGCGTCCGACGCGACGCAACGGGCAAATGGTTCGTCACGTGGCGTCATCCCGACAGGTACGGTCCCTTTTTCCCTTCCCCCCTTCTTGTTCTCCGTTTGGGCAGCCGATGCCCTGTTTGATCCAACGACATGAGCGCGCTGGGGCCATTCTGACATCACCCTTCGCCCCTGGTAGTGGATACGGTCACGACAAATCACGCGCAATCTTGCCTTATCAGGAGTATAGACAAACACACGACGGTCAAGGCCCGATCGTGTTTTTCTTCGGAGATGGTGTCTCAGGTACGTCCTACCCTCCCTTCCGTCTCCATTCCTCACTCACGCTCACCCCACCCTTTCCTCGCTTCCCTTTTTCCTCGCTTTCCCATTGTCTTCCTGTCAGACTTGTCCGCGGCGCAACACGCCGACGTCCTCTTTGTCAAAGTGACCGGGATAGACGAAAAAGACAACCTCAAGAAGCACTGCGACAAGGCCGGAATCCCGTACATCCCGTTCCTCGATTTCCACGTCGCCAAGGCGATCGTTGGACAGATTGTCCGCGGGGAGAAGACCAAGGACGACTTCTTGGTCAAGCCGGTCGGATCTATGAACTAGATGAGATCGAGGCGCGTTGGCGACGGTAATCTCTGGTGAGTTGTGGATGCGTGTGAGGCGTCGTGCTGATCGGGTTTGTCTCGAAGCTTCACGTTTAACGAACTCGGTGGCGAGGCGGTTGTAGTGGGCGGAAATCGCATCGTTGCCACATCAGCATGTAGAGTGATCTTAGAATAGAACGTCAATGTATTTCACGTTCTTTGGGTCGTGGTGCTGCAAAAAGGAATGAACCAGCAACCAGATATTATTACTATACAATATTCCGGGCTCATCATTAATTATCTACCACCAGAACACGCCATGTAGTGCAAACTTAGATCAATATACGGTAGAAAGGGCGTCACATGCAGGGTATCGCAATAGTACACATCGACGATCAACATTTGTCGTCGCTTCTCCAAGACGAGAACGAAAAAACGCGCACCTCAAGAAATGAAAACGAAAACCCTGACCCTTACCGACCTTTGCGTCGCCGCCCTCCACCGCCCGCAGCCACGACAGCCTGAGGCTGCGCCTGCGCTTGCACTGGCACCGGTGCTGGTGGCGCTCGTCGTCCTCCCCCAAATGCTAGCGGCATCGCTGGTACCGGGATCGGAGCCTGAGGCACGCGTGCTGCTAGGTCCAACCCAGGTCGATGTGGAGCGCCATACGCTGGGGGTATGAACTGGTGCGCCTGGCCTGCTCCAAATGTGAATCGATTCCCAAAGCCAGCACCCATGCCCATGCCCATACCCATGCCCATACCTGCGCCCCCACCCATACCCATACCTGCGCCCCCACCCATACCCATACCTGCGCCCCCACCCATACCCATACCTGCGCCCCCACCCATACCCATACCTGCACCACCCACACCCACACCCGCACGCGCAGCTAAGGCTCCCACAGCGCCACCTCCCCCATAAGCCGGCAAAATCGCACCACCCATACCCATACCTGCACGCGCAGCTAAGGCCCCCACAGCACCACCTCCCCCATAAGCCGGCAAACCTGCACCATGATTGAGCTCGACCGTAGCATAATGCGGCGCAACCCCGGGACGCGGCGGTGCCCTTGCGACCGGGATGTCTAACTTGAGATTCGATTCGTCCACGTCCGGACGGGACTTGCGGAGTTCGGCGAGGGCGCGTTTCGCGGCTTCGGATACCTGGTAGGTCGCGTTCGTGAGCGATGCGATGGAAGAAACGGGGGGGCGGATTGGGGGATTTTCGTTCGTGCGGCTCACCTCTTCCGTGTGTCGTTGCTCGACTGGATCCCAAAGGTTGCATTTCGACTTGTCTGCCTTGCCGGAGTATGGAGGAGGCTAATGAGTGGTTTATCATCAGTCGAATTGCAACCACTGATAGGGAGAACGCTGGCTCTCGACGTAGCCCTGTAAGAAAGAGCGTGAATCGGTCACCTACATTCGAAAAATGATCATATCCAACAATAATCTTCCGACAGATGTAACACGACACGGTACGACAATTTGGACAAGTCATTTTGTTGCACTATCAGACGTGAGCCCAGTTGTTGAGCGGATTGGATATTGCGATGCATCAACCCATCGACACTTACACCCATTTCCTTGATGAATGCTGAGAACCAATAGGTTAGGATAATATATATTTGCTTGAAGAGCTAACGTACATTTCTGGCATTTTGGACAATTGCGCATGAGTGCCTGTGCTGTTGGGGAAACATCGGAATAGAATATGTCAGGAATAGACTAGGCTTACTCATAGCCTCCTCAATGATATGTTGCGCATCCAGATGTTTGTCCTCTTCTACTTCTGCACCAAAAGTGAGCGCCCCCGCTTGGATGGCTTAAAGCCCATAAACCTACCTTTGCAAGTCTTTGGAAGATGGTCCTACAAGCCCAAGTCAGCCTCGACAACTTGACATCGGGCGTACAGACCGTAGAACAAAAGCAAACCGTACTTACCGGCTTCTTACACATTCTACAAGTGATCGCACTACACCCGGCGCTCTCGCATCTAAAGAGTTTCTCCATCTCGTTCTCAATGACACATTTGTACTCGCAGAACGGACACTCTTCTAGATTCTCCAAGCCAGCTGCCTCGATTTCTTTTCGCTGCTTGACTCGATAATACAATCCAAGGAGTTTAGAAGAAAGGAATCGACCGAGTTCTGATTCAGGGAAAGGGAGCTTACAACCCGATTGGTCCATGCAGACGATATTTGGATTATGCTCGCCGAGCAAGTTAGAAGCATACGACGTCATGCAGGATTTACAGAAAAGATGAGCTTCGGGACACTGAATCATCTGGTCCTGCTGAAAAATCAGTCGTAGTTCTCGGAAACAGAATTAAGCACAAACAAATGGATACCCAGAAAAACAGCATCCACACTCGATGCCTTCTCCACTGTCTTCGTATTCTTGCTCGTTGACGGAAGCCGCGAAGGCTGCATCTTGTTCAGTAGCCAATTCCGCCACTTTGAGCAATACCCATTCTCGTTCCTTGTCGAATTCTGGATCTTGCCTTGCTTTCCCCTTACCGACAACGGAGTTGGTTGACTTTAATTTGAATGGAAGAGGTTCTTTCTTGAGCTCCTCGGCGAGCAGCAGATAAGTTGGCGCGTAAAACCGGCTGCTGAGTAGCCGTGAGCGAATATGCGGCTTCGGGATCCGCGGAAAGTCCGTCATGAGTTGTTCCTAAAAGACCACCGGTTTCAGTAAGAAGACAGCTGTATCGCAATTCCACAAAATTGCTGACCAGGGAGCAGTCGAAATAGTGCGGACCACAGCTGTACACCCGTTCCTTGCTGGTATAGTCCACCTTTGGACTGGGGGTGCCTCTGACGTTGGGATCACCGTCCGGTTCATCCTGCTTACGTTTACCCTTTTGATCTACTTTTGGATAGGATGGATTTTCGAAAAGGGTGTGTAACACGAGCTCGACGACGTTTCCTGGGTGAGACTGCATGAATTGGTCGATGAGTGCAAGGGCGTGGGTGGGCCGAACATCAGGAACGATTTCTAGCACACGGACGACATATTCGTCAGTAGGATCGACCGGAGCGGGTGCCTGGGGAGCGGCTGGCTCAGGGGGTGGGGGCTGCGGATGCGCCAGCGCTGCGTCGGGGACATCCTGAGCGGCAGGGACTGGTGGTGGACGAATCACGTGCTGCTCATCGTCACTTGCCGGTAAGAACAGCGGCGCATCGTCACCCTGTCGCTCTTGACGCGCTAGATGTTGTGAAGGTCCGGGTGCCGACGACGGTGCGTCTGGGAGTATCCCAGAGTTCGGTTTCCCAAAGGCGAGCGCTGCGCTCGACGCCGTTTTAGGTGTTGGCTGCGATGGTCCTGGCTGGCGATGGGGCCTTTTGGGAGCAGGGGCGTCGTCCGAATCGGTGAGCTCGATTACCTCGAGGATGGAGGGTTCGCGTGCTAAACGGGGTCGTTTTTTGGATGGGCCTGGCTGGCGACTGGCACTGCGAGTGCGCCTGGCCATTGGGGAGCTCGGTGGCTCTGGAGAAGAGGGAATGTCAATCACTTGCATTGGCCGACTGTAAAGAACTTGAAAGGAGTAAATTATTTAGTTTTGTCTCACTGGCTTACATAATTAACCAGAATAGAGCCGCAGTGCGCTTTTCCTCCTTCCACCAAGCCATGTCCTACTCGCGCTCAAACTACGACCCTCGCAGGGTCTGTCTGAATCCTTTTCCCGAGTTCACCTTTGGAAGGTACAGACGAACAATAGGCATCTACCTCGCAGGTGCTCTCGTACGTCCAATCTCATCCTCATGTTCTATGGCTCATTAAATTTCGCTAGTTTGCACTCGCCAACTGGACATTTCTCGACGCCGCCATCCTCTCCGCCCATGCCCACTCACCCTACGGCGACCCCCAGATTCCTCCACCAGTCCATGTCCAGTTCGTAGACTGGGTCCCGGGAATATGCTCCCTCTTGGGTATGCTCGTCATCAACCTTATCGACAAGGATAGAATCAGAGGTGATGACTATGGCTCTCCGGAGGCCGTCTGGAGAGCAAGGCTGTTCCTGTTTGTCGGCTTTGCACTCATGGCTGGTGGGTTGGCGGGCAGCGTGGTGCGTCAATTTGTTTTGTATCATGCCCGTTTCAAACTCACTCTTCCTCGCTGCGTCGCCAGTCTCTCCTCATCCTCAAATATATCCTTCCTGACTACCCCGAGCAATTTACCTACTATGGCTACGCCAACGTATCCCAAAACGTCGCTCTCATGCTTTCTGCTGTCGTTCTGTGGATCGCACAGAGCGCACAGGGTGAATATGATTACAGTCTGACGTTGTAGGTTCCTGGAGCGCTATGCTGCAATTCAGGTGTAGGGTCCACGATATAGCTGTATCGGACCGACCCTGTCCTGCTAATGCTATTTACCGTTTGTATCACCCGAGTGATGGCCGTGCGTATATGTACCAGCGTTTGCATGTATCTTACTGGGGAATGTCCTTTCCGTCTTCCGCTTGATGGCCTACACCACCAGAAAGTTGTTGATGTGGCGACCTTGTCATGGACGAGGGCTGTTTTCGAGTCCTCTTTGCCATTCGTGACAAGGTAAGTATGTATAAACTTTGGATCGGATTTGACAGATCCCTCAGAAATAGCGGCAGAAGGAACGGTTGTATATCTTCTTTCGACTCTGGCCTGTCTACCGTAGGGTGAGTCGGGAGACTACAGATCAGTACGATTAGCGTCAGCTACCGTTGCAATCGCGTCCCGGGGTACCACCGGGTCTTCACAAATGCGTCCAGAAAAACGCCCGTAGGATGGTTTCCGATCCGTTCAAGCATGGTGTTCGCGGCCAATGCGTACCGCTGACCTCGTTGATGTAGGCATGGCGAATCAAGCTGTCAGTGGCAACGGCTACGCACGGCGCTGCCATGTGATGTTGTACTGGCCATGCATCGAGCCTCGAGTCAACACTTGGTGGCACACTCCCAACTTGAGCCCCGAAATCAATTTATTCGGAGACGAAGGTTCTACTCACCAATACTTGGCTTGTATCCCGCCAGATAACGTCTTGACGGCTACTTCCTGCTAGATCGTACAGGCAGTGGAAATGGAGCACGTCGTATTCATCACCTTGTGATGCTCAGTGCCGGTGCCTGCGGGTGTAACCTGGCAGAACCTGAGGTGGACTGCCACGAGATGGCCTTGTTCACTTGTTCGCGAGGTCAGCGCCCGAGCGCATGGCATGTCATTAGCATGTGGGTACAGTTTTCTCACGTCGCATGAGAGTGCTTGCTGACAGCCGGGTACGATCGGGTGCGGTGGTGATGGTGATGGTGATGTGACTAGCGCTAGCATGGAAGCCTGACCGCGTGAATAGGACCGCCTTAAAGCCAAGGGTGCTTTACCGCCTTCGCTAAAGAGTCGATTGACCGAAGGCGAGCTACGGCGTTAGTTCCCTGACGCTTGGAGCGTGTGAGTCGATGCTTTTCAAGGTCGCCTTGTGCTCATGGCTGTCGTACCCAGGGTTGGGTTCCATTCCGTACGCGACCTGGATGGATACGCATCAGAGCGGACATAAATCGAGGACAACAGAGCGTGATGCACGAAACTGTAGGCGAAAGGATACAGAGGGATATATCAAGACATGTATAACAAGACGGAGGAGAGGCGTGACAGGAACATAGGTATTCCGCCGCGTGGTCACTTGTACGACTGCTGTATGACAGGCGGACCGTGACAAGAATGCAACCGCAGATTCGACGTGGCACTGCTTGGAGGTGGCGTATGAATCACCACCCAAATACTTCGCGTATTCGCTGCACCATACCAGGGCAGTGTAGACAGGACGTCGTGTTCGGTTCGAAGATATTCGATCCACGTTATCCGTAGGCAGGCAACACCTTGGGGAGCTGTAAGGCAAGAAATCCCTTCAAAGTGAAGGTTTCGATACGGTCTCCTCCAAGCAGACCAAAAGGTCGAAGGCAGTTGTTCCTTCCTCCACTAGCACGAACTGAAGCGAAGATCGTCGAGAATTGTCCAAGACAGAGTAACTTCCGCAGTGCCCAAAGTATTGTGCTGTGTTCATCGGCTGAACACAGTCAAGTCTCTGCGACCGACCAATGAAGCATCCATGCTTAACTGGCAAATATTAGATGCGCGCTCAAAAAATGAGGTATTTCAATGCACCAGCACACAGGGGTGAAGTGAAAGCACCCGGTAATGACCTTAACAACACCGATCCTGATTTTATCATTTCTTAACACTCAGCCCGGGCGACGGTGTCGCTCGGGTTAGCAAACATGCTGGGGTTTTGGTCTCCGGAGGTTTCCAAAGGTGTGATCTAAACGTCTGGTTTCAGACCAGGTCGACTACATGCATTAGCGGATCGTTTGAAGTACAGACGAGGTGGGCTTACCATTCTGGAAGCGGTTGCCGAGGTAGTCTTGGCAGTTGCCTCCCTACTAGTAGAAGTAGCCTGGCGCGCGAGGAGACCACCCTCTCGGCGGAGAACACTGGACTCGGGGCAGTGGCACTGGCTGTATAAGTTTGCGAGCTCGGCATAGACGTTCCTAAGCAATAAGTATCTTTTCGACCTCGCACATAGCGGTGCGTAACCGATGGCAATGATTTCAAATGTTGTTCAAAGAACTCGTCAATCTCTTGGTCGCAGCAACGCATTGATGGTGGAGTGTGTGTGACATAAATGTTTGTTGAATGCACCAAGCCTCACCCGCACGAAAGCCTCCCTGAGATCTACTAGAATCTGCTTCTGACCATTGGATCACCTCGACGAAGGGCTAGTTCGCGAAGTAGAAGAACTGCGTGCAGCCATTGTCCTGGTTCAGCTCTCCTGAAGGGCGGGTAATTTTCCTGTCCATTGGGTGTTCTTATATTTTTTGACTGGCAAATCTATATTTCCCTAGCATGGTAAATTGCTTGGGGGCGCGCTTAAGGACTCCAGGGGTGCTACCTGAATCCTCGGGTTATGAACCCATCAGATCCGGGTCCCATGGATTGAAGGGCCCATCTCCCTTGTTGTTGGCTGGGCATTGGCGATGATGATAAGAAACTGTTAGGCGCAGCCACGCGACGAGGCCGGAACAATCCCCGTCCGCAGCTCGAACGTCGGAAAGAGAACTTGACTACATAGCTAAAATGGAATCAACGTTAGGTGAATGGAAGTGATTGGCACGGCGCCGCATACAGTTAGAAGACCGACACCTTGGCCTTGACAGCTTACGGTTGCCAAGATGAGCTTGGGACGATGGAAGGTCTGATGGATGCAACGTGCAACCTATAAGCATAGTATTCGGGGTTTCGCCTCGGGTTTTGACCTGAGCTTGGAAGGTACTAACCAAGAACAATTTGATGCTTACATAAGTGTGAAGTCGCATCCAGCAAATATTCCCGGACAAGATTTGCTTGGCGTCTGGCTGTGATGGGATGCGAGAACAACCGATCGCGGGGTCGAGCCAGCTCCGATCAAAAAGAGACCGCAGTGTGAGATCATTGAATCGCTCGTGGTCGTCTTTGGGCTGTGCCAGAATCTGCCAAGCCAAGTGTGCTTCTTCTTGTTCTCGAATTAGGCATCGTGACAAGTTTTGAGGAGACGACCCTGTGTGATTAACCATCCCACCACCACACGGTGAACATGGGTGGACGCGCCTGGAATCCCTTGTCCGACTTGAAGTTTCCTCTAATCCGTGCTTACGTCTACAGCTCGATGCATCGAGATATTAAACGACAGAGCTCCACATGAACTGTCCTCTGAGATCGCGCGCCACCGAGGCAATACACCACCATGTGTATGGAGGCGGAGCACATTCCGCGCCTGGATCATCTTCAGCGACACGAACATTGACCCATGCTTCTCTGTTATGGTGTTCAATGGATTCGCTGAGGACTCTACCCCTTCCCACCTGTCGTGTTTCTTGATATTGCCGACCATCTCAGCGAGGATGGCACAACCTACACCGGTACTGCAGTCGCTTAGCTGGGCAAGCAATGCTGCCAACGAATTGTCGCCGTTAAGAGTCGAATCCTCAATTACGGATGCCAAGAACCACGCGACGAGCACGCAGTAAGGTGGGTTTCTGCTCTAAGAACTGCCACCACTTGGCGTAAAATGCGCGTGTCGCAATTGATCCGATTGTTTAGCCAAGCTACTTAGAATTAATTAAAACATCCGGCACTGCCTAATACCCCAGACCGGGTTAAGCTCCAGGTTTCGGATTCCATGCACACGTTGTAGCTGTATCTCGTCTATAGATAGAATTAGAGGGATAGAGGAAGATCGACGACGGAGCTTCATGATCAGTTCGGGTGCTGCAGGATGCTAGTGACCCAACGGAGGTCCGTGTTCAACGTTCAAGGCTGGCATGTGGCCGAGTCGGAAGACCACGGCGGGGTTCCGTTTACTTGCGGATCGAATCGAGGGCGCGACCGCCATCCGGGAATGGAGGTGCCTCCGAGCTATACAGCTAGATGCAGCACTCTGGGTCGGGTTTTGTAGAAGTGTAGAACAAACAGAACAAAGTTCGAAATGAAGACTAATCTCCTTGCAAGGTGACCTAGAGAGCACCGGCCATTGATGCTATTAGAACCAGGTTGCTCTCATTGCCGATTGTTACAAAATTTGACCAATGCACATCTCTCACCCGTAAACTCACTACAATATGACTATGAAAATCTCGAGCTTCAAGTGTTCCCAACTTGTTCCCTAGGAAAAAGGACGTCCGTTTTGTTGACTTTGGTGTTGACGGGTGTTTCAGCGGCAGATGCGCCACTTGGCCTTTTGGACTCGGAAAGGATGACCGATGCTGCGGAAGTGTGACAGGTGATTCGCGAGGCTTGCTGATTGTCGCGGCGCAAGCGCTTCAATGTCGGTCAGTGTCGGTCGATCATCGAATCCGACCTCATCGCACCGTCCGATCGGTGGGGTGCGTGAATGATATCATCCCCAACATGTAAGGCGATGACAAAATCACTGCGTGGCGGGTAGCCTATACCCAAGATTCTCGTACCTCTCAATAGTGGTAATAGGATCCATGATACAACAATTGAGTCATACTTGCAGCTGGTTGTGGACCTTGTAGTTCACTGGGTCACGAATCCCCCAATTGGACGCATCGCTCGCAAATATCGATGTTTCATATCACCCCCGATCAATACTCCGAAAGTAACAGTGATGACGTGGTCCGAGTGGGTGTGCATGGTTGCTGCATGGGGTTTCCAGGTTGATGGAAATCGATTCTTGAGCAACGACCTCGCTCAACTTGCGCTCAACCATCCGATTATAAAACCCGGTGGCGCACCGGGCAGCCCCGAAGGCCAATAGCAGATTCGCCCGCATTTTCGCCTTGGATCGTCTTGGTAGTCAGATGGGAATGTTGCGGGAATGAGTGAGGCATAACCGTTCTCAGCACACCGTTCACAGCCCATGATGGGAAATCGTTCTGATCCGCGTCCCAGGTGCCTAAATTTTCTCATCGATGAGCGGACGTGCACAATTTCTTATATGCCACGAAACGCCTTAATGGCGCATGTCATACGGGATCCAATGGGTTCTCAGAAATTTCATCAGATAGGGAGATAAATGATTGATCGGGTCTTCCCGCCGACCCGTGCCGATTAAGCAACACTGTTTTGATCGGGACGTGGCGACCCTGTGCCATGAGAGTTAACGGGAGGGAATCAAGTGCGTTGTTGGGGGTGTGCCAACTGTGATGCGATGCTGCAGTAGAGGGATTTCTAAAAAGCTGTATACCTCTACGCCCTCCAGTGGGCGGTGCTATATGGTATTCCATGTGGGGCTGTGATGCGGATTATCTCATTTTTGATCAACATCATCAAGTACATAAACCAACCAGTGACGGTTCCGATGACTTGGAAACCAGCAGTTGGATTAACGAAATGTTCAACTACTTGATTGATGTGCCTGGATCGGTATCAGTACCCGGCCGTCGGAGTTGTGGTCACACCTAGGGTAAACAGTAGGGTAGGGTTTTCGTCCTAGTTGTGCCAACTTGCGCTACGCCCAGGTGCCCGTGTGTATGATGAGTCGAAGGAAGGTCCTTGCAAACGATGTACGGGTTTCGGCTCGAGTCACGGAGTTTGATGAATCCGATAGGGAGCTGGGTTCAAGTGTTCATACCGATTTGCGGCGGTGGCGGATGCCTTTGTGACGTATCTATATGATGAAAACGAATGAAAAATGCACTAGATAATGAATAGACGAAGTTTACCTGGCTTCATGATTCGCGTCGATCTGTCGAGTGGACACCTCTTGGCCAATAAGGGCTAAAAATAGCACGTAGTACGGACAGAGACAGGAGCATGCCGTGTTGCGAATCGCGATGAGCTGCGGGGTACGGTTGCTTGGGATTTTGCGATGGGCCCAGCACGCGGGTCTCGCTCGTAGCATTGCCGGAGGCGCACGGCGAAAAAAACTCTCGGTCGAATAAATCGGCCATGGACTCTTGGCAAAGCATGCGGGCCGGTCGGCCCACGATGTCGGTGGTCAGTCTACTGTGCTCTTTCACCATGCAATCGCTCGGAAAGTCAAGCTTCAAGCTCAAGCCGAGCTATCTATGTCACGGTTTCACTCGCGAAGTGGTTGTGCATAGACACGGTAAATATGCCAGGCGACCCAGGTGGACAACTGAGCGTTAGGATTCGGATCCTCGGAAAAACCCCATGTCTCTCAGCGAATGAACCCGAAATGGAAGTGTCCCAAAAATGCGGTCGAGTAGAATTGTCTCAAATCGTCGAAAGAGCCCTAAAATAAATGGCTTGAACTATTGATTCTTCCGCCCGGTGACTCGCCGCAATGACGGAACATCTTCTGCGCGGCGCAAAGATACATGAGCGCGGCAGTGACGGTGTTAGAGCGGCGAAGAAATGAGTACTTGTAGGAGCGATTCAGTACGAGCAGGGAACTTGCGGAACAAAAGCAGGGTTGGGGTTTCGGCAGACTGTCACTGTGCCGGGGTTCCCAACTTGGGTTCTGTTCGGATTCTGAATCCAACCGGGAGTGAGAAGCGGCTATGGCGGCGTGTTTGTGGCTGTTTGTTTCGTTTGATATCTCGATTTTCTGGCTCCAAATATAAAGTCCGCCCACGACGGCACTCGTATTCTCCCACTCCTTCATTCACATTCCCTTCGTCGACGTGCTCTCCCCATCAAAAACCACATCTCTATAGAGTCCATCTGTAGGGCTTCCCCCTCCCGCCCTCCCCGCACATTTTCTCCAGTCCCAAACCATGTCGGTGGCAAAGGAACCCGGCCCGCTGGGCGAAGAGTCACCCGCCATCGGCGTTGCTACACAGCGTAAAAGAGAGTACAAGGATTTTGGTCACGACGAGGAAAAACCCACCCGTACGCTTTTCTCAATTTGGCGCGTGTTTCGGTTTTGACCGCTTTACATAGATGCAAATGTCGACATGTCTTTGGTCTGTCGTATTTCAAATTAGTCTTGTCGTATTCCCTAACACTCCATCATATCTCGAAGATTGAGCTCAAAGCCGAAGACCTTTATGATAAAGAAAAGGTCGACCTGGAAACAATCGTCATCGATGATGTCTTCAAGCTCCTCCAGTGCGACGAGAATGGTTTGTCCTCAGATGAGGCTCACCATCGTATTGAGCTGTTCGGTCCAAACAAGCTCGAGCAAGAAGAGCAGAATGCATTCCTTCAGGTAAGATACCCCATGTATGCCCTTGTTTCGCGCTAAAACTGTCTTTGGTGTTAGTTTTTGAGTTTCATGTGGAATCCGTTGTCTTGGGTTATGGAGGGAGCCGCCCTGGTGGCGATCGTTCTCTCCAACGGCGAAGGTCAGCCTCCAGACTGGCCAGACTTCCTCGGTATCATCCTACTCTTGTTCATCAACTCCACGATCGGTTTCTACGAGGAACGCAATGCTGGTAACGCGGTAAAGGCCCTGATGGACTCTCTCGCTCCCAAAGCAAAGGTCAAGCGTAATGGTACTTGGGCCGAGATCGAATCCGCCGATCTCGTGCCTGGTGACATGATTTCCTTCAAGATCGGTGATATCGTTCCTGCCGACTGTCGTCTCACGGAGGCCATTAACGTGTCTATCGACCAAGCCGCTCTTACTGGAGAATCGCTTCCTCAGAGCAAGAAGGTTGGCGACCAATGTTTCTCGTGCGGATTCTTTACCTTTCTCTGGTTCTGACCATTGCATGCTGATGTCTTATCTGCAGTGGATCGACGTGCAAACAGGGTGAAGCCGAGGGTGTTGTTATTTCTACCGGTGCCAACACCTTCTTCGGACGTGCCGCTTCTCTCGTTGGACAGGACGATGACACGACAGGTCATTTGCAGAAGATTCTTGCCCAAATCGGTTCCTTCTGTTTGGTCTCCATCGGGATCTTCGTCGTTGCTGAAATTCTCGTCCTCTATGCGGGCTTCAGGTACAGCTATCGCCGTGGCCTCGACAACATCCTCGTCCTCTTGATCGGTGGAATTCCTATTGCCATGCCCACTGTTTTGTCCGTCACTCTCGCTGTTGGTGCCCAGCAGCTCGCCAAGCATAAGGCTATTGTCACCCGTATCACCGCCATCGAAGAATTAGCTGGTGTCACCATTCTTTGCTCTGACAAAACTGGTACTCTTACTACCAACAAACTTACTATCGACAGGGCTACCATCCGTACTTATGGGCCCTTCTCTGCCGACGACGTTATGCTTCTTGCTGCCTATGCTTCTCGTACTGAAAACCAAGACGCGATCGATACTTCTGTCGTCAATGCTCTCGGTGATACTTCCCGTGCACGTGCTGGTATCAAGCTCTTAGATTTTAAGCCGTTCAACCCTGTCGACAAGCGCACGGAAATCACTTACCTCGAGGAATCGTCTGGCAAGCTTAAGCGTGTCACTAAGGGTATGACAGGTATTATCATCGAACTTTGCACTCGCAACAAGACCGACGAAGTGGAGAACAAGCTCGAGGCAGATGTCGAGGAGTTTGCTACCCGTGGTCTTCGTGCCCTTGCTGTCGCTTATGAAGAGTTGGATGGCGATGATCCGGAGGCCGAAGGTAATGGGTTTGAGTTGATCGGTCTTCTTGCTATCTTTGATCCACCTCGTGAGGATACCAAGCAAACCATCGACGATGCCATCGCTCTCGGTGTCAAAGTCAAGATGGTTACCGGGGATCAACTTGCTATTGCCAAGGAAACTGGACGTCGTCTGGGTCTGGGTGACCATATGTACCCAGCCAAGGTTTTGAAGGACGGGCCCGCCCCGGGCGGCAAGCACTCCAACCTGGACGACATGATTTTGGATGCAGATGGTTTTGCTGGTGTCTTCCCCGAACACAAGTATGAAATTGTCAAGCGGCTCCAGGGCCTTGGTCACATGTGCGCTATGACCGGCGACGGTGCCAACGACGCTCCAGCTCTTTCCCGTGCAAACGTCGGTATCGCTGTTGAGGGTGCCACTGACGCTGCTCGTGGTGCCGCCGATATTGTCTTGACTGAGCCTGGGTTGTCCACCATAGTGCACGCCATCCGTGGTTCGCGTATCATCTTCCAGCGTATGCGCAACTACTCCATTTACGCTTGTGCTGTGACCATCCGTATCGTTGTCTGCTTCGCTATCTTGGCCTTCGCGTTCAAGTTCGACTTCCCTCCCTTCATGGTCTTGATTATCGCCCTTCTGAACGATGGTACCATTATGACGCTGTCTGTTGATCGTGTCTTGCCCTCGATGACACCAGATGCTTGGGACCTGGCTGAGATTTTCTCGTATGCCACTGCATATGGATTGTACTTGACCGCCTCCACGTAAGACACATTTCTCCTACAGCACTCTCATACTGACTGTTCCTTTAGTGTTGCGCTTGTTGCCATCATAATGAAGACCAGTTTCTTCTATGACAATTTTGGTGTCACCTTCAATGGGTTACCTTACCCTTCGGGTGCCAACGACCCTCAACTTCACACTATCGTGTACTTGCAAGTTGCCATCATTTCGCAGGCCCTTATTTTCGTCACACGTTCTCACGGCTTCTTCTTCATGGAGCGTCCCTCGGTCGCTCTCATGGTTGCATTCTGTATTGCTCAACTTGTGTCCTCGATTATCGCTGCCTATGGTAACTGGGGCTTCACCGACATCCAGGGAATTTCAGGTGCTTGGATCGGTATCGTTTGGGTTTGGGTATGTGTCTTTGTATTCTTCTCTGTCGCGTGCTCATGTGTCCCCAGAACATTGTCTGGTTCTCACCTCTAGACTGGATCAAGTTTGCTATGAAGGCTACCATCATCAAGCAGATGCGTGAACGCCATGACCGCCAACTTGCGGAGGCAGCAGCTAGGGCGTCTGAGGGCGGTATTCCCATCACGCGTACACAATCTCGGGCCGCTTCGATCCACGAGTCCATGTACTCCAACCGTGTTTCGTTCATTCGTCGTGCTGCTCGCAAGGTTGGCTTTGGCCGCAAGATCTCCATGAAGCCAGAGGAGTTGCAACGTTTCAGCAGCATCCAAGCCCAGAGGACGGGCGCCACATTGGCGCGTAACCCAAGCCGGACTGCTGCATAGACGATGAGGATCTGGCCGGGGATGCGGATGGGTGCGATATCTTCCTTGCTCTTCCCAGCTTTGCAGCGTCACGAGAAATTAATTGGGCATCGAATATGCACTTGTAATCTAGATTTTTATACTATTCATCCATCACGCGTTTGTCTGGTCGTCCCGCAATCCTTTGTTTTCTTCTCTTAATTATTTTCATCACACCAGCGCAATGGTTCTTATATACGCATCGCAAATTTCTATGATTCTGTTAGCATACTTTGATAGTGACCGTCCACTGTCACTCGCTCTTTACGACTAGGTCAACTGTCAAATTTGGATTATTTGCTTCACATTCGTTTTCTGTGAGATCCCATGCCATTGTGTCTGGTTGACTGGTATGTTACGATGCTGCATGACTATATATACCCTTGGACATGTCCCGCAGTTGATTTTGCGTGTGGTGTGGGTGAGTGATAGACGTCACTCCGATCCATGCGAGAAAGCAAGCTCGAATCGGACAAGTACGGAATCTACAATCCAGGGATTCACGCTTCAATCCACAGCAGATGGCATGATACTATGTTGGGTCCGGGAGATGCATCGACGCCTCGACCAAGTTGGGACCGACTCATCAAAACCACGAGTCGTCCTTGCTGGGAGACGTGTGTCGGCTGGTACGCATGTAATGCTTGCCTGCACGCCATGCCTTGTACCCGTTTGGCGTGACTGACATCAAAAAGCTCGTTGTTCTAAATTACCGCGCCGCACACTTAGAACTACGTTCTCGGCGCATTGATGGCTCGGACCAGCGGTGGGTATAGTAGGGCCGGAAAGAGAATGCCCCTGTCCAATTCGTGTGCACCCGAGGTGACGTCGACGAAACTCAGTGTGTTGGGTTTGTTCGCGCTTTTTGACTGATGGGACATCAATCGATGCAAAGGTGGTGTCGGTTTCGCGCGACGTCGAAGTGGGATGACGGAGGGAGTGATAAGCAGGTGATAAATGAGGGACCCTTGACGTTCATTACCGTGGGATGGCGTGGGAAAGAATATGCCGAGAAAGGCAGTTGTAGTGTTGGGCAAGTGTTCCTCGAGGCATCGGCATGGCTGGTTCGAGGCAAGAAGGGGACCACGAAAGGGGGCCGATTCCGCTGTGGATAACTCGCAACGAGGACCGGCCGAACGACATGTTCCGAGCACCCTCATTCGTAAGTGCCAAAGCAGTCCAAACAAGAAAAGGGCATGTCGGCACGACTGCAGGTAAAGGCGTGTCGTGCATTCTTCGCCCTTGTCTCCCATCTGCACCCACCTTCTCAGTGCTATACGATGACCTCGGGCAAGAGGCCTGCCGAACCAGCTCAGGCAACGTATCTCACCCACAGCTCCACTCTCAATGTTCGTCATCCCCCCTCCACTCCCGATAACACCCCTCGGACACGCAAGCCCAAATCGAAGAAGAAAAGGGAGGACCGCTACGAAGAGGAGATCCAATACAACCTCTCTTACAACTTTAGAGGCGCCGGCTCTCGCAGACAAGCGCAGCCCTCTAGAATGCGGGACGATGCAGGTCTGTCGCCCTACATGCCCTCTTCTTCCCCTCATCATGATGTGCCCTCTTCCCTAGATTTCCCACCTCCGCCCACATACGAAACGGCGACCGCCGTGTCTACTATCGTGTCCGAGAACTTTGTTCACCAGGATGGCCCTCCACACCCTGGCCTTCCCTCCCCTGCGATGACCGTAGCTTCTCTCCCTGTGTCCGTTGGTCGGGCTTACCCGGCTGGATCAGATAGAAGCGATACGTTTTCTATCGACACCGCATCCCAGTCGCTGCTACAGCCCCCTCGCAGAGCTGAGGATAGATCCAGCATCGAACTCGTTGACCTGGAGCCATCCGAGCGCTGGGAACTCGACCGCGTGCGAGGCATCCCCTTGGACGAGCGCGTCCAGAGACTCAAGTTGAGAACTGAGACAAACGTGCCATCGGGTCTTCCCATTCCGCACAGAACTCGGCTTGCGAGCCAGCCCACGGTCTCTCGCGGCCCAGGCTCACAGGCCCGTTTCTTGGCGTCTCAGCTGTCTCTTCGCATTCCTGAGAGTCGCGATCCGTATGAGGACGATCGGAACCAGGATAATTCGGATCTCTCTACACCGCCCACCCCGAAACATCATCGAATGCCTAGCATCCCTGGCTCTCCCTCACGGTTTTTCCACGGTCGCTCGCACTCGCCTCAGCCGTCCTCTTCTGTCATTTCGTTGCTCCGTAACCCCAGTCCGTTCTTTAAGAGCACGCCATCGTTGCTCAACCTTTCGCCGTCTCACCATGGGACTCCCCACCGCACGCGGACCAAGCTGTTCCATCGCAAGTCAAAGGAGCGTGCCTCAAGTGAGCCCCTGGAAGATTGGGAGGTACTTGAACGCACAGGTTCTGGAGAGTCGTCTATCGATGGTTCTTTGCCACCGCCAAGTCCCCCTGCAACGCCTCATAACACGGCAGTGCGACAGCTGCCAGGATCGACATCTCCGGATGTATTCTTCGCCCCGCCAACAAAGTTACCAGCTGATCGTTCGCGTAAGGTGAATACGGTGCAAATTCCCCAGACGGTTGGTGCGCAAGTTCATCGACCTGCATCACCGCCGTTTGTTGCTCGACATGTTCGTCGTCATACGACCTCCAGTCGCGGAAGTCAGATGAGCGCTTCGAGTGCACCGGTATCTCCCATCTCCGTCTCTTCGACATCCACGTTCAACACCTCTACCATATCCCTCTCTCAGAACGCGATCGATACCGAGGACGTTCCGGCGGCCATTCAGGCCCTTGCGAACTGTGCGGTTTCCTCGGAACCTCCCCTTGCGGTCGGAAGCAGGGATTACGAGACTTCCCTGACTTCCAGAACTCCCCGAGTCTCGTCGCCAGCCCCCCCGGCACCGGCTTATGAGCATGATCCTGATCTTCCCATTGTATCCAACCCAGCGCTGGGCTCTCTCCCTACCCGGTCTGCCACTGAGCGTATCGTCCGTTCTCCTGATGCGCGGGATCTTGTGCGGGGCAGATCCCTTTCGAGAGACATGGGCATGCGGAGTGCGCCTGCGTACAGTTCCATCTTCCCCTCTGGACCTCCCACACCCTTGCCAAACATGACGCAAAGCCTTCCTCCTCCAATCACTCAACCATCTCCTCGGCGTCACTATCCTGGGAGACCGCTTCCAGCGACTCCTCCTGTCTCTCCTTCATTGACCTGGATTCTCGACAAGGGCATGACACATGTCGCTCCCCATCCAAAGGCGATAGTTTCTGCTACCCCCTCCACACCCCCTATTCCAGAGGGCTTGCTCATCGATCTTGATGATGACAGCCTTGACACGATTGCTCAACCGGCTCCAAACCCTATGACACCTCTTGTAGACTTTCTCGGCCTCGACGACGATAACGGCGATGACAATGACAACGCAAGCGATAGCGGTACACTGAGTCCTCCCGGACCCTTGACCCCAACGACGAGCGGCTACACCTCCGCGTCCAGCCTCACCCTCTCCACTGCGGCCAGTCGTTCCGTAGAGTACTTTGACACCTCGATGCAGACGACGCCCACGTCCGATGTTCCAGACATCAACGGACTGGTCTCCAGTCTGGGTGACCAGGGCATGTCGGACGGGTCCAATTATGACGTGAGTTCTCCGATTGACGACGATCTCGGGTCGTACGACGTGAACGAATCCTCCTGCCTAGGCGCTTCTCCTCATTGCGGATCTCCTTGGGCCAGCTACGCCGCCGCCACCGCAGCCGCCCACTATCCCCTCGCCAGACAATGACGCGGAACTTGTGAGCCTAGGTGTGGACTCGAGTCCGTCGCATCTCGCGGGCAAGGTCGAGCTCGTGCGGAAGCGTGTGACGCGGGACGGGCGTGTCAAGTTGAAGATGTCCTTGTTGGGCGTGGCCGTGGAAAAGTGTGCGATTTGCATGACGCAGTTCAAGGATGGCGATGGGGGCATCTTGGGGGCGACCTGTCATCATGCGTGCGTGTGCGACATCTAGGAAAACCTTTTTTGTCTGACGACCGAGTGTCTCAGATTCCACGAAACATGTTTGGAAGACTGGCTGGACCGGAGCCAAACATGCCCGCTCTGTCGGGAACGGCTGGACGTGCGCTGAATTGGCGTCGCGTCGAATCGCATCACATCGCAACGTTCCGTGTTTGTTGTTTGTTGTTTCTCTTTTCTTCCTTGTTGCACTATGGACTCGCTTCATCGTTTCGCTCATGCTACAGCTTACATATCTCTGATTTGATTTCATCTACCTACGACAAACTACAAACGGCGAGGAGGGAAAACGTATATCGCCTATCCGAGCCTCACCCGTTTGGTGGCGTTTGCACTTCATTCTTTTTTAATATCATTCTTTTGTTGATCGGTGGCGTTTGGAACTAGAAGGAGGAAGGGAGTGTGGATGACGGTACTTGTTGGTACTTGTTGTAATGACGTCGGTACGCGTGTTGGCGTTGGGGCCAAGTCTGAAGTCATTTTGCGTCGTTGAACGACGCCCGTGTTTGTTTCGATCTGCGTATATAACGTGCGAGTGTCGATGGTGATGGGTGTCTTCCATTTTCCAGTACCACTCGGCTCGATCGCCGATCGATCGGAAGCGCAAGCCAGGGACGGGAAGCGGGAAGCGGGAAGCCCGAGGGATGGACGCTATCGTCCGTGGAAGAGGCTTCGAGAACTGCAAAAAAGAAAGAGATTCGAATCGATAGAACGAACGTGGTGCGTGGTGCGAGCGAGCGAGTTCGGGCTGTGGTATGGTGTACTGAGCTGGGTCGACCGCTGCGTGCGGGTCAACGGGACGCCGGTACGGTGGTGCCTCGATGGCTCCGAGCATCGTCAATGGAGATGCACATGGTTGGTGGTGGCGAAAGGCGTGTGGCTCAGACTCGGAATGATCGTTTTCCGGGATGGCACGCTGGCTGACTGTGGTGGTGGTGGTGGTGCCAGTGGGTTGGGAGACGCATGTCTCGTTGGATTTGCGTTCGGTTGCGGGAGCCTGAGCGACGGCGATTGGCGTGACAGGTACTGGCCTGAAACATGAACGTGGGATGTCGAAGGGACGATGGTGGACATGGATTCGATGGTTGCAGACACGTTCTGGGGAGGCTCGATATGAGCATGCATAGAGTGGATTGGAGTGGACTCATTGGCACGGGTACGCGTCGCGTTCTCAGGCTTTGGATCTTGGCGATCGCGATCACTGGCATGAGATGGGTAAAACGACCCAGCGCTGGCACGGTAACAGGTCTCTTACTCGTTCCCGGTTTCGAGTACGTGCGAGCGCGCGAAACTCGGCGTGAGATTCCAATCCGGCTCGCAGACTCGTCATTGAGAACCTTGCTCACCCGAATCGAGTCGTTCAACATCGCACCGAGAATCGAACCTCTCCAAACCGGGTGAGATTCAGGCTACTACGCCCGCAGCCACAGGGCTTTATGACTACGCCACATCTCGATCCTACCAATCCCTTTGCCCATCGCCCCTTGAATTTGTCCTGTTCGAGAATCGCGATATGTCCTTGTTATCGGACGACTGGTATCCTGATGGTATATACGTCATCGGACGTCCAAGTAGGTGCCTTGGGCCCAACGAGTTGGAAACACGTCAACAAATGATGTCGTCACTCACCACAGTCCCTGACGCTCAAGGCACAGAGGCCCTCCGCACTCCGTGCCGCACAATCGCCTTATCGTACGGCACAGCCTGCTTGTTCCGGAGTATCGAACGTAGCGGCCCGGGCCCGCTCGTTCGTCGGGTGCTGTCGGGGCCGGTCCAACCAGGACGCGCGCCGGGTGTCGCCTTGATGTCTTCCTCTCCCTCGTCCTCCGCAGCGGGCACGACGAACCGTGTTCGCTTCGTGCGAACGCGGCGCTCCTTCCCTTCCTCTTCCCGTCTCTGCCGACTACATCGCACCGGGGCGGGCGCATGCAGTGCCGCGCCCAATGCTGTCCTCCGTCCTGGCGGCGCACCCCACCCGGACCCGCCTCCACCCCTACCCACCCCTTCTTCATCCAGTACCTGCGCGCGGCGAGGGGGCGGTCGCGGGACCCGAGCAGCGCCCAGGCGGGGTTGCAGTTGGGCGCTCTTCCCCGCCTGGACACTTGTCTGCGCCGCTGGCAACTCTGCGAGGTCTGTTTTGCTGGTGGTAACGAGGCAGTGGGTGGCGAGGTGCGTGATGCGGATGTTGTGGCGAGGCGCGGGTTTGGAGAGACGGCGCGAGGGGGGGGGTGTAGGTGGACGAGGGCGGGCGAGTGGATGGGCGGCGCGCGGTGCACGAAGGGTGGCGGGTGGTCCGGGGATGGTATACGTTGGGAAGGGCGCTGGGTCGAGGGGCGGTCGCGGTCGCGGTTGGTCGGCGAGGTCCGCAGGTGGGTGGTTTTCATCTTTCTTGAATGGTACGTTCGGTTCCCTTTCAAACGGCGGTGGGTCACCAGGCAGCTGGGCCGTCGATTCCCGTTCGAATGGTTCATGGAGGTCCAGGAAATAAGCGGGAGTCTGGTCCTCTCCAAGGGGTTCGGTGGCTTCCCTTTCGAACGGGTGAGGTCCGTCCGGGTGATCGTTTGAGCGCGCGAGGTCCAACATCGCGAGTGGCGCACCCGAGTCGTTCGTTCGCGGTGGGTGAACTCGCAGGTCGCCCTCAATGACGCGGTCTGGGGTGTTGAAATGGTGATGGTGGTCGCTCTCTGCTTCGAAATAGGGCGACTCGTCGGCGACCAACGTGAGCGATCGCTCAAACTCGTCGAGAAGGGTTGCGATGGACGATGGGTGGGGAGTAGCCACGCGATGTGGCGGCTGCATCTTGACGGCGTCTTGAATTCGATCGTTCATTGCATAGAGGGGACAAGGATCATAGGTTGGTGGTGAGAGGTTGGGATTACTGAAATATACCGGAGGTTCCGGTGCCGCGGAGGCGAAGCTATCGTTGCTCGCTGCGTCCCAGTGCGTGTGTGCAAGTGCGTGGAATGAGGGGGCGTTCAGCGCAGCAAATCCGGATCTGTACCGAGTCGTAGGGGGAGTCGGTTCCTGGGCAGGGGTTTCCCAGATCGAGTCTGGAGCGACAAACGTGTTGTGGTGAAATGGTGGCACAGGTATGTAGTATTCCGGGATGGTGTTCCACCGGGTCCATGGTGGGGCGGGTGGGGTATTTGTCAGTATGTCCATGTCGACGTCGCTCAGTAGCATTGGTGAAAGGGGCGAGCAGTCCATGTCGTCAGATTCGGGGTGGGTAGGTATCCCGTTGCTATAGGGTAGATACTGTGGAGATAGATTTCTTGCGTCTATAGGCGAGGTAAATGAAGGCCGGGTATCCGTGATCCCATTAGGGTGGCGATTTGAGCGAACGACAGCGTCGGTAGAATGGAAGACCATACTAGTTGTGAGGAGTTTCTAGCAAGGGTAATAGGGTGGCGAAGCTTGGTTGAGTAGCCGGCGAAGGTTGGTCCTCGTTGGGTAGCCCGATGTACCACGCGCGATGCGACTGCGTATCGTCACGGACCGGTTCAAGTTGTGGCAGGGACATTGTCCGCCCAACGTGACAGGGGCTAATTCATCTGCTCCTCACGTGACCGGATATAGAGGTTGACTTTACACGTGATCTATTACCTAATCAACACGCGAGCCGACCAAAGCACGCGGTGTTAGCCACTGCTTCTCTCCATCAACGTTTCGAGGTGTTAGGCCATCGAAATGTCTACTTTTGCGACTGGCTCGAAAATGCCAAATCCACAACATCAACTACAGCGTCGTCCGCCATTTTCAAACGCGATCAATCAAGCGCCCCCGCATGCGTCCTCGCCCATAAAGCAGGAAAAAGTAAAGGCAGGGCCCCTCGATCCACCCTTGCCGAGACAGAACAGCAAAACGACCCCACCTTCACCCCCAAAGGTCATCACGGACAAGAACCGGCTCTTGGAATTCCACCGCGTCGGGTTTTTGGGCGAGGTCAGTCCAGATGCCCTCTCGCAAAGCGGCCACTCACAGGATTCCGCAGGGTGGCTTTGCACGGGTCTATGAAGTCAAGGACGTCCGTGGAACGCGCCACGCGTGCAAGGTCGTCACCAAGACGTCCCTCAAGACCAAGAAGGCGAAAACCAAGGTCTGTCTCCCCTCGAGCGCTCGCATTCGTCGTGCTCACACTTGACTAGCTCTACGCCGAAATCAAGATCCATCGCTCGTTGGCGCACCCCAACATCGTCCGCTTCTACGAATGTTTTGAAGACGACGACAATGTCTACATGACCCTCGAGCTCTGTCACAACGGCTCCCTCATGGATATGCTCCGTCGCCGCCGCCGCTTTACAGAGCCCGAAGCACGCTTTTTTTTGGTCCAGATCATTGGTGCCTGCAACTACATGCACACCCACCAAGTTATTCACCGCGACCTCAAACTCGGTAATTTATTCCTCGACCAGAACATGAATATTAAAGTCGGCGACTTCGGTCTTGCTGCGCTCATCGAGAACCCTGGTGAGAGGAAGAAGACAATTTGTGGCACACCCAATTACATTGCCCCGGAAGTGCTGTTTGACACAGCAAACGGACACAGCTTTGAAGTCGACACTTGGTCTATCGGCGTTATTCTCTACACACTTCTGGTCGGTCGTCCCCCCTTTCAAACCAAGGACGTAAAGGACATTTACACGTGAGTGTGCGTCACTGCCCCGTGTGTTACGCGTTCTGAACCGCATTCTAGGCGGATTCGCGACAATGTTTATGAATTCCCCCAAGAGAGACGGATATCTGCTGATGCACGCGAATGCATCACATCCATTCTAACACCCGACCCGAGTCAACGACCCACGCTTCTCGAAATCATCGCGTCACCCTTTATCGACTATGGCATCGTACCACCCTTTATTCCCCTCTCTGCACACGATGCACCACCCGACTTTCGTTACATCACCCGTCCCATGTCGATCGTCAACCTCGCCAAGATTAAGAAGGTGGCACTGCTGGACGATGATCAAGCCACCAGCATTGCCGTACCGAGCGCGCCATCTGCCAACATTCAACCTGACAAGGCCACCAACCCGGTCACGTCCAGTATCGCCCAACAGGAGAAGGAGTTCCAGAAGGCCGTCCAACCCGGTAGTCCCATCTCTGCACTACTTAGCTCGGCAAGACAGCCCCTTGTCATGTCCACAACCAATGCCACGAAAGAGTCGCCGCTCTTCCGCAAACTTCAAGCCGCCAAGGAGACCAAATCATCCCCTCTTCGTACCGTACGTTCGACGCGCGCGTTGGGAAACATTGAGGAGGAGGAACAGGAGGCACCTCGTGGGACGCGAGAAAAGAATTTTGATCTGCAGAGACAAAAGGAGCTCGAGTCTCAAAAGGCGCGGATCGTGGCTCAGATGGCGCCTGTCACAGGGCACGGTGCCAATCGGGCCGAAGAGGAATTGGAGAACATCCCCCCTGTGCGCAAGGGGAAGGAGCGTGCCCGCGACGAGCGCAAGGATGCTGTGCCTACGCCAGATTCGGAAACGGAGGCACAGTCGCGGATGAATGGGTTCGATGCGGCTGCGCGGACATTGACGTTGGCATTTGACGCCAAGGCGGTAGGCAAGGTATTTCGCGATCCGCGCGAGGACGCGTGTCTGCCGGACGAGCGGGTGTTTATCGTGTCATGGGTGGATTACTGTAACAAGTATGGGATGGGGTATGCATTGACGGACGGGGCTGTGGGCGTGCACTTTAACGACAGCACAACATTGATTCTCGCTGCGGATAAACAGTGAGTGTCGGTATGACGACTTGAGCGGCGTTCTGACTCTTTTGTAAAGCCACTTTGACTATATCTCGTCCCGGCGACATGGACAAGTCTATGTCCGGAAGAATTACTCAGTCACGGAGTTCCCGGAGGATCTCAAGAACAAGGTGTATTTGCTGAAACATTTTGAGCGGTACATCATGGATCGACTGTACGGCGACTATGACTACACGTTTGAGGACGTCGATAGGACGAAGGGCATGGACTTTGTCCAAAAGTATCTCCGCATGAAACACGTCATTGTCTTCAAGATGAGTCATGACATTCTCCAGGTAGCCTCTCTACTCTTTCCTCGTCGTCGCGTGTTCTGATCCCAACGTCACGCCACGCAGTTCAACTTTTACGACCACTCGAAAGTGATCTTGTCGTCGCACGGTCTGCTAGTGACGCATATCGACAAGAATTACAAGTTGACGCGGTATACGCTGAGCGAGGTGATGGCGCAGGCCGTGCAGGGCCCAGTGCCAGGAATGGACGCGGAGCAGGCCAAGTTTCAGCAGCGGTTGGTGGATAAGCTCAAGTATTGCAAGGAAGTGTTGACGAGCATAAGGAATGCGAGCGCGGGGATGGAGACCGAGGGGGTGAGTGGGAAGACGTCCAAGATGTCGTTGCGGTAGGGCGGTGCGCGGTGGGTCGTGTTGTCGGTCGACGCATTTACTTTTTTATGTCGTTTTCTCGCTATCGTGATACCGGACATGTATGGAGTGCAGACTTGGGGATTTAGTTGCCGAGGTCTGTCTTTTGTTTATCTTTTTTCGTCTCTATCGCTATCTGCGTTGGTCGTGTCCACGGGTGTCACGATGTAGTATATACTGGTGTGGTCAACATAACCGTGACGGAGGAGAGCAAAAACGCTCGTAGTGGCGGTGCGGTCGGTCCGCCGCTAGTAGCGGTACATGCACGGAACGGAAAAACAAGAGTTGCGACAATTGGCGAGCAGCATTTCGAGTTTCTGTTTCTGATCGAAAGATCTACAGGGGCTATAGTTTCGAGCTGATCGCATAGTATCGTCCGACGGGGTCCGGGGACAGTCTCGCAGGCCGATGAACGACGTACCGGATCGCTAGTATCTCGGGAGGAGGCTGCGCGTCTTTCGAACTCGTCTGTCGTCCTTATCGGTTTGTCCGCAGCGGCGCGGTAAAGGAAACGATCAGTATACACGGCCGCAGAGTGTGCCACCGTGAACTCAAATTCTGATTCTGATCGCGATTCCTGATCGTTCTGGTTGGGATGAGGAATTTATAGACTCACGTTGAAATGGACTCTTGGATTGCGGTCCCGACGACGCGTGCGTACTTGGAGCGTAAACCGATAATATTACAGTAACATTGGCTTTGTCGAAGGCCACTATCAGTGCTCCAAAAGCAATCGACGTTAGCGCAGGCATATAGGGGTTAAATATACGAAAAAGGGATTGCTGTGTGTCACCTGACTGAAACGCGTTGGTGGACTATACCACCTCGTGCTGTCCATCCAACTGCTAAAAGGTACAGGAAAGGTCCACATCCAGGTTGGTACAACAATTGCGGTCCTCGCGAGACTGACATGTCAACTCCACAGCTTGTTCCACAATCTCAGAGGATAAATAGCCCCAGTCCTCAACCTCTCTGTTCGTTTAATCTCTCTTCAGTCGCGCCTTGTTTAACATGTCTCATACTCACCAGGACGAGACCGCCGCTCGACGCGAGCTCACTGCCGCAGCAAACGCATTACACACAGCCCAGCGTGAACTCGCTAGTGAATCCAGTCCGGCTAAAAAGAAGTATGGGCCAGACCTGGCTTACACCTCCCCTGTAAAAACCTTTGAAGAAGTTCGAAGCGGCCTTGGAAGGGAGATGAATGGTCGCTGGTTGGGTGCGATGCCCGTCGATGCGTTCCTTGATAAATACGTCCCTGCCACCGAGGAGCCACTACCCGACCTGCCCGCGGATCCATTCGGGGTTGTCCCCAGGGACGGGGTGGAGAGTGCCCGCTATGACCCCTTTGTGAGTACTCGTCTCATCTCGGAAACATCAGTTTCGTGACAACGTCCGTCGTCCAGATCGCTGCTATCGAGGGATGGATACCTCACCTCCAGGCTGTAAACACAAGCAAGAGGGAAGACACGGTGAATAGTTTGAAGCTCAGGCCGGACATCTCGATCTACAATCGTGTTGAAGGCGTAGCACCCCCAGACAGGACGGATTTCTCGCGAATGGAACTTTGGATGGAGTTCAAAACGAATAACAATGGGGCTCCCTTCCAGGACCCTCGCGATGACACCGAGGAAGAACGTCTTTTGGCAATCGAAAGAGGA
>JBBPKY010000095.1:0-50125 GCA_038089495.1 Xerocomellus dryophilus
GTGGAGATATATATACTATGGGCGAAGGTATACTCGCATTATGTGATGTGTAATATTGTAATGATGAACCTGAATAAAGCTCGCCAAGCATAGAATAGGATAAGCGAAGAAAGTCAAAAGATTAAGCAAAACATGCCATGATGGTTCCGGTGGTTCCGGTGGTTCCGAGTCCGGAACGGCGCGGGAAAAATATCGGAACCAGTTCCAGAATGGTACTGGTGGTTCCGAGTCCGGAACGGCGTGGGAAAAAGTCCGGAACCAGTTCCGGAATGGTACCGGCCCTTCTGAGGTCGGAACTGTTCCGACCAGAACTATTCAACTTATGGTTGAATACTGTCAGTAGGATGTTACACAGTTTAATGGTTTCTGGGATTCATTTTGCATCTACAGTGTCTGAGTCATCAGACTATAGCACTGATGCAGACAACTTAGACTGGGCATGGGTGGAGAATGATGGAGGGGACCAGTCATATGATGACCTTCTAATGGATGAGGAGTTACTTGAAGGGCTCGACAAGAGTAAGCTGAGCCATAATGAGGAGCTCCACGCAACCTGTATGTGTCCAAGTCACTAGCACTACTAATACTGTAAGATCTAAATAACAAAATAACATAGTAGTAGGTAACAAGATACTTTCTGAGGAAGATTGTGACAACATCTGGGCATTCAGTCTACTTGTCACAAGTGAAGTTCCATGTCAAACCTTTGAATGGCTATGGTACACCTTTCAGGATAAACTCAAGATCACCTCTGAATATACAATTTTTCGTCGCATGGGTGTTCTCTCAGGAGTCAAACCAATCACATTTGATTGTTGCGCAAACTCTTGTATTGCCTATACCACAAAATTTATCCATCATCAATCATGTCCATTCTGCAATGAACCCCACTTCAAGAATAGAAAAGCCTGTCGCAGTTTCGTGTACTTTCCTTTGATTCCATGCCTTCAAGGCTATTTCCAGAGTGTTCAGATGATTGAGAAGATGTCTTACCAGTCCCACTATCAGCAAAAACCTGATAAGATATCAGACGTGTTCGATGAGGCTCACTACAAATGACTTCTACAACACCAGGTCATCATTGATGGTGTGAAGCTTAGCCATCGGCATTTTTCAGAACCTCATGACATTGCACTTTCCCTGTGTACCGACAGTTATTTACTCTTCAAGCGATGTAGAAAGGGTCCCTCAGCAACTCCAGTCCTACTCCAGAATTACAATCTTCCACCACAGATACATACACGTTTCCAACATCTCATTTGTGTCAGGATCATCCCTGGTCCAAGACAACCCAAAGATCTCAAGTCTTTTCTATTGCCACTTGATGATGAAGCTGCCAAGCTTGCATTCAGAGTCAAGACGTTTGACGCTGCAGCACAAGTGACCTTTAATCTGCATGCTTACTTTTTGTTCAAGCTTGGAGATATTATGGCAATTGAGAAGTTTCTCAAGATTAAAGATCACAATGGGATCTATCCTTGTCACTCCTGTGAAATACGAGCTATCTGTGGAACAGGCAAGATGTATTATGTTCCTCTCACTCCCCCAAAGAATCTTCCTGATGCACAAAAGTGGGATGCAGAGGCTCTTCCACTTCAGCAGCAGTGCAACTTTATTCAGACAGCTACTGAGGTACACAAACTCCAACAAAGGCTGCAAAGGAATGGATCGCAAAGGAGACAGGAATCAAAGATTTTCCTGCAATGTCCTGCATTCAATCTCTTGACTATGCTTGGTCAATACCCTGGGAATGGTTCCATCTGCTACTTGAAAATATCATTCCTAACCTCATTGACTTCTGGACTGGTAATTTCAAGGGTTTGGATACAGGAACTGAAGACTTCGAGATTGAGTCACATATCTGGAAAAAAATCAGGGAGGAGACTACGGCAGCTGTCCACCACATTCCAGCTGCTTTCGTATGCGTTCTCAGCAATATCGCAACTGATCAATCACTTTTCACTGTGGAGTCATGGTGTTTCTGGTTCATCTACCTTGTGCTGAAATTGCTCAAGAACTGATTTCACAAGGAAAAGTATTACCAGCCTATGCACAAGCTTGGAGAGATCATGAAAATTATGTTGCGGTTTTGCATCACTTTGAAGGAAGTAGACAATATCAAGGAGTGTCTTACTGTATTATCTGGGTCAAGAAGTACGAAAGGTATAAAATAAGTTCTTGCAATGAAGTTTACGATGGTCCACAACTAACACTCGTTTTCAGATATTATTACCAGTATCGTGAAGAGCACCTGTTTGCTTGCACACTGACTGTTCATGGATTACTCCATCTCGTGGATGGTATTTGGGAATGTGGACCAGTTTGGACCACATGGACCTTCTACATGGAGAGGTTTTGTGGTATGCTTCAATGAACCCTTCAGTCCCGAGCATACCCTTGGAGCAACTTAAATAAAGCTCTTCTCCATGCAACATACCTGGAACAAATCATGGTACGCTATGACCTGCATGATGAACTTTAGACGTTTGGAGAGAACAATGATGACAACCCAACCAACTATGAATGTATCATTGTTGGTTGTGTGTGACTGTTTCATTCATGCCAGGCTAATGAGCTTAAGCTAAGTTTTATACTAGATGGAAATCATATTCTTCGTCCACCATATAGGACAGTGAAATCCATCGAACCTGGATTGCACTCAAAGATTGCTTGTTATCTTGGAGAAGTTCTTGGAAAGCGCAAGTCCAAAGTCAAGTGCCATTTACCACCTGAAACACCAACCTATTCAGTCAGAAAGGTCAGAATCTGAAACAGTGGAGACAGCTTTTGGACATGGCACACTTCCTGGAGGTCAGGAAGATTAGAACGGAAGAATTGTTACATTTAGATACATGCGCTCAGGCTCATCTGTACTGAAAAATACTTAATGAAGCTTTTACTTCAGTATGAGATTATCTATGAAGGGCGTACAGCAGATGTGAAAATTTTGGGCTACAGTGACCTCAAGAAGATATTGGTCATTACCTTATCCACAGATCTGTTCTTTGCCAACCTCAGTGGGGAAATCATCGTCCTCGCACTTATCACACCATGGGATACCAACAGTAAGGATGCTTCCAAGGAGTATGTCTATATGACAACTCGAAAAGCAAGTTTTATAACAGACATCTGAAGCCTTCGATTGGTTGTTGGCATCATGGAAACATGTTATAAATGGGGTATAATTGATAGAAGTGGGGAGAGCATTGTTGCAGAGTTTGCAGAGGATGAGAATGGTGTATTGGACAGTGATGATGATTTATTATAGGAAAGCTGGTCAATGCTCTACAGGGTTACTGAACGAGTACACAACAATATGAACCTTTTCGTATTATATACAATGATGTTTTGATGACCTACAAACCACTAATCTTTGCAATCAATCAAATCTTCATTGGTGGTTGCAGGTTGCATTATTGATGTTTGTCCCATCGCTGGCTGCCTTGTAGTTGATGGGCCACAAGGTGGGGATCCTGTTACAGTCCTGGCATTAAATGGGGGTGGGATACATGATTCTGATGCCTTGTCTGCTGTGAACATGCCATCAGGGGAACCTTGTTCATGTGAGTGAGGAGCCGCTGGATAGTAGAGACCAGACAAACCTCCAAAGGCAAGTTGTACTCTATCAACTGCCGTAGTGTGGTTGAACTGTTTCCAGATCTCCTTGCGCTCATCTTGCTCAAATCTCTGCATGGGCGTTGGTTATTTATTATTGTGCAGTTGTCGCATTATCATGGCATCAGTGTTGGGCTGATATGCAAATCCAGTGATGATACTGAACATTAGCACCAACCGACACTGAAAATGAGCATCAGCTTAGGCCTATGCTGAACAAGAGTGACCGTCATACCAGTAACAATGTCACTTAATATTAGGTGATCCATGACACCGTCACTGAGTATTAGTGATTTTTCCCGATATGATAGTAGAGGGTCTATGGGGATTGGTTTAAGACCTGAATATCTGTTTTTACGTTGATGTTTATTTATATTTACACCATTACTATATTCGGTGCCATCAGAATGCTTTGCAGCCTTGTCAAAACAATTTTTTTGGATTTAGGACAGGTCTAAATTGTGAACAAAATGTCAATACTTTACTTTGAATGGAAATTAGCATTCAAAAAATGACTAAACTTCATGTCTGAATGGACCTCTAGATGTTGGCTAAAATTTGGTGTATAGATGAATGTATTAACTTGTTTGAAATTTAAAATATAGCCACAATTCATATGGTGGCACAAACTTTAAATCAGGGATTCATGTGCCAACTCAGACAATAGTTAAAGTTTTGTTATGTTAATGGAATGGGCAAAATATAATATATTGGCAAACAATTAGTCTCCCTCTTAAATTTGAAGTTTGGACAGTGTAACCATGGTTACTAAGGGTGTAAACTGTCCAAACTTCAAATTTAGGAGTGAGACTAATTGTTTGCTGATATATCATATTTTACCCATCATATTAACCATGACAAAACTTGAACTATTGCCCAAGTTGGCATGTGAATTCCCAACTTGAAGTTTGCACTATTATATGAGTCGTGGCTATATTTTAAATTTTGAGCTAGTTAATACATTCGTCTATACACCAAATTTTAGCCAACATCTAGAGATCTGTTCAGACATGAAGTTTAGCCATATTTTAAATGCTAAGCTCTATTTAATGTATAGGATTGACATTTTGTTTCCAATTCAGACCTGTCCTAAATTCCAAAAAATCTGTGGTGTGTGCTGGTGTTTCAAGTTGGGAGTCTGAAAAAGTGAATTGTACGCCAGTAACCATCCACTTGTTCCCTCCCTCCGCTCTCATGCAACTCAATGGACAGCCCATTAATGGACACCTCGATGAAAATGTTGATTGATGCTGCATTTCACCTGCCATCGCTTCGCTCCACTGTGACTCTGGTTCTGTGTTGAACTGTTACGGTGCTGCTCAGCCACACCTGCACATAAATGGACTTAGTCAAATTTTCACCTTTCTTCCTTATCTTATCTTTTATCTTATCAGATAATCTGGGTACAGCTTTCAAGAAATCTAACCTTGTATATGCTGGACTGCACCCAGTACCCACCTTCCTTTTATGGTAACTCATTTTCTCATCAGATCCAAGATCTGCCTTATGTTATGCACATGCTTCTTTCATTTCCGTGCAGTGCATGGCTATATTTCATTTCCGCTATGCTTCTCTTCTTTTCCATTCTGCCACCGCCACAGTGTGGTTGCCTCATGCATCACTACATGCTGCACACTTCATGCTTACACTTCTATCTAGGCTATGCTGCCACATACTTTAGCTATGTTGGGACTAGTATCGTTAGATATGGTACAAACATGTACAAATAGTAGAGTAGTGTATAAGGGCGCAAGTCCCAGCCGGGGGACCTCAGTCTAGTTCTCTTGGTCTTCACCGCCAAAGCATCAACTCAGTTGGACTACAAGTTCTAGTTCTCCCTTCATCTTCGCTTTTCGTAGTTGCCAGTTGCTCCCTGATTCCCTAAAGCATTGACTGTTTTGGTGGGTTTCATGAACAGGGTGGTCATTTAGGCAGAATTCCATGGACAAGCTTCACAGCCGACCTTCCTGTGCATGTTGAGGACATCGATTGTAATGTCATTGTGGGTCGTGAGTGGCTTTCTCTGTTCTGCCTTGTTGAAGATTGCACCTCCCCTGAGCACAACTGTGATTGTGTTGTTCCCTCACAAACCAAGGAGTCTTCATTTAACAATTTGCCCCTTCCTGGGAGTACTTCTGCTATGTTGGCTACCGATCTCTGAGTCTGTAAGCAGGGTGATCATCAGCACCAGCACTGGCTGCTAGTAGCTGCATGTAGCTGCCCTACTAGTACTGTCACCAAGCACCACCTCGCTTTGGTGCATCGCACCTGCGCTTGGTGGTGCAGGTGCTATTATAGAGGAACTACAGGATGGCCATAGATCTTGATAGCGATCTACTCATTGTATGTACAATACGATTACACAACTTTCTTGAAGAAACCAGTTATAATGTGTTGAAAGCCAAATCATCACAAAAATTGCAGAGATGTGAGATTTGCTGACAAACCTGAGTGAACTTTTCACCACGTGAACAGGATATCATTAAAATGATTGTGCGTGATTTCCCTTGTGTCAGAATATCGCCACAACCTTGAGTTGCCAGTGCAGGACAACAGATGCAGCTATTGCAATATTATAACTCCTGTGTATCGTATGACATTACGACAATACCAGATACTTCAATATCAGATATAGTACAATAAATGTGGGCACTGATGAATACATTCTGAGCATGATCACTATAAGACATCATAGCCTTCCTGAGCCCATGTATTCACATCCCACCATGTGTACGAGCTAGCCACGAGTCAGCTCAGTGGTCGTCACTTTGGGTGATAGAACGCTATATATTTGTTACGCTAGGCCCGGGTAGGGACTAACGTAGGCTCAAGAGGCAAAGGCAAGGACGAAGGAGTCAAAGGGACGCTTCGACAAACGCAGAGAGTCGAGGGGTATCCTTCGACGTACAAGGACGAGAATTCCGAGGTGGTATCCTTCGGAGGGACGAAGAGGTGTCTGGGACTTCCACAGACCAAGGGAGCTACTGGGGCACAGTAGCAAACACGGTGAAAGACAAGGAGCGCCTACTCAGAAGTAAGGTGGAGACTTAGTGAGATCCAGAGGACTGCTTCAAGGTATATTGAGCAGGTCGAAGTTAGGGAAATACATGTGGAGAATCGTCTACTTAAATAGTGGAGACGCGGCGCACGGACCAAGCAGTGTTCGTAGCGGGAATGCTAAGACAGATATAAAAGGAAGTGCTTGAGTCATACAATAGAAGGACGAGGCTGCACAAGGGTGCACATGAACTGGAATAGACGTCCATAAAAGGTAAGCGGAAACGGGACAATGGTAATCATGCACAGCATATAGAAGGGAAGCTGCATTTAGGTGGAGGGCGTTCCACAGGAACTGTTACACTAGGCCCGGGTAGGGACTAATGTAGGCTCAAAAAGGTGAAGGCGAGGACTAGGAGTCAAAGGGGCTCTTCGATGAATGCAGAGAGTCAAGGGGTATCCTTCGACAACACGGGAACGAGGACTTCGAGGTGGTATCCTTCGAAGGGACAAAGGTTGCCTGGGACTTCCGCAGGCCGAGTGAGCTACTGGGGCACAGTAGCGAACGCTGAGGAAACAAGGAGCGCCTACTCAGAAGTAAGGCGGAGACTTAGAGAAATCCGGAGGACTGCTTCAAGGTAATATTGAGCAGGTCGAAGTTAGGGGAATACAAGCGAAGGGTCGTCTACTTATATAGTGTGAACGTGGTGCACAGACCAAGCAGTGTTCGTAGCACAAAGGCTAAGACAGATATAAAGGGAAATGCCTGAGTCATACGATAGGAAGAAGAAGCTGTGCAAGGCTGCGCATGAACAGAAATAGACGTCCATAAGAGAAAGAAGGAAACGAGATAACGGTAACCATGCGCAGCGTGAAGAAAGGAAGCTGCGTTTAGGCGGAGGGCATTCCTCAGGAACGGGGAGAAGGTTCTGGAACGTGAGAGAAAGAACTTCAACGACAAAAGAAAGGAAAAAGAAAAAGGAATCGTAACAGGAACGGGAAGAAGGTTCTGGAACGTGAGAGGAAGAACTTCGACGAAAAAGAAAAAGAAAAAGAAAACGTAACAATATTCACCTAGCCACGAGTCAGCTAGGAACAATGGTAAGCTACATGCGATGCTGTGTATGCATATGAATACGTACCTCAGCAGTCATCACTTTGGGTGATAGAACACTGAGGAAAAGAGACAAGAGGAAGTGGAGATAGAAACTATGCCACAACGATTATGTAAAGGCATGCATAGGACAAGTTGCAAGATGATACAATGAACAAGAATGATAATGATAAGTTAACATACCCCCTTCAATGAGCAACTAGTCCAAGTGATTCATGGAATTTCTCAAATGCAGGACGGGGTAGGGCTTTCGTGAGAATGTCTGCAATGTTACGATGAGAAGGCACCCAAATTAAAGTGAAAGAACCATCATCGACATGTTCGCGTATAAAGTGGTAGTGTAGATCTATGTGTTTCGATCGCTGGTGGAGTTTAGCTGTGCTGGATAACGCGATCGCTCCCAAGTTATCGAGGTAGACTGGGACGGGGGAGTCGAATGGCATGTGAAGCTCTGAGAAGAGAGACCTGAGCCAAAGGCCTTCCTGAGTGACATGAGTGGCCGCCATGTACTTGGCTTCGGTAGAGGATAGGGTCACGGTGGTCTGTTTCTTTGACACATTGGATATGAGGCCACCTGCGTAGTACCAGGCGTATCCGCTGACTGATCGACGACTGGTTTCATTAGCCCAACTAGCATCCACATATGCATGGAGTCCCCGGTCGTTCTCCTCATACTCATAGCGCAGGTGAAGATTAATTGAGCCGGCCAGATACCGCAACATGCGTTTGGCAACTGCGAAGTGACGAGGTTCAGGATTCGCATTGTGTTGTGCAAGGGTGTTGACGATGTAGGATATGTCAGGACGAGTGTTGATGGAGAGGTAGATGAGTTCTCCTACGATTTTTAGATAGGCAGCGCGAAGGTCGGGAATATCAGGGAGTTGTTCAGTGGGGTCGCCTAGAGGCGCTTTGGGATTGGCTGGGAGACGGACAGGGCTGCAAGTTGAGAGTCCATATTCCTGCAGCAAAAACGAAATGTATTCGGATTGATGCATCCAGATCTTGCAATTCTCCCTGTCCTGTTCGAACTGCACACCCAAATACTTTGTCACTGGTCCAAGATCCTTTATACCGAACCTCTCTGCTATCCTTTGTTTTACCATTTTGAGGAATGGTTTGTTGTTTGTGGTGGCCATGCCATCGCCTACGTGCCAACCAATCAGACATTGGGTGCAAGTGTCGCCTATCACAGAAGTGCGAACTTTGTTGGCCGCAGTTTGCACTTCGTCATAATAGAATAAGGCATGATCGGATTCAGTTCTGACGAAGCTCAGTTCACCCATGACTGAATGAACTTGTTCGTACCACTCGAGCACTGATTGTTTGAGACCATAAATCATGCGCAGCATGAGCCAGATGAATAATTGCCAGTTGCCATCTTCGAATCCCTTCGGCTGTCGCATATAGATCTCCTTTTTCAAGGTTCCCCATAAGAACGCCCATTTGGCATCAAAAGTGTCCAACTCCCAGTCGTTTTGACACGCTAGGGCAACGATGAGACGAATAGATGCAGGTTTTATTACTGGTGTGAAAGTAGTGCCATAGTCAACTCTGGGGACCTGGGAAAAACCTTGGGCGACTAGTTGAGCTTTGAAAACGGATCCTCCTTTGTTATACTCCTTGAACTCGAGTACCCAGCAGCAGCCAATTGCTTTGCGACCTTTCAGGAGTTTGGCAAGTTTGTAGACATTCATGTCTTTCATTGTCTGAAGTTCAGCTTTCATTGCCTCTAGCCATTTCTTGCTGTCGGGTCTTTGTAGGGCCTCTTTGTAGGTTGCCGGAGGAATTCCCATGTCGTAACCAGGACTGGTGGGGTCTCGACGTTTGTCACTTCAGATAGTTATATGGGCTTGTTCCTCAATGACGATGTTTGCCACTGTCTCCGATATCTCGACACTTGGTTTGATGGGATTCAAGGCATTGACGTCTTCCAAAGATACCCCCTCGCTCGATAACTCTGGTACCCCCTCACTGTCACCATCTGTTGTGATAACCTCACAATGATCCTGGAGTTTCTGGAGCTGTGCTCGTGTGGCCGCCATCTCTGCGGTCCATGCAGCCCCCTTTTCAGTCAGCCTTTTGACGCAGACAGACCTTTGTACAGGCTCGGGTGCAGCAGGTGTTTGTTGAGTTATTGCGGAATGCGTCTCCGCCATGACAGGGACTGTGGGCTTGGTGGTGGGATTGGTAGGTGACAGCTCATTTTCGTCCTCCTCTTCGTCTTCAGCCAGGCCCGGTAAGTTCTTGTCGAACTCGACATTGCATGCTATGAAAAATGCTCTGCTTACTGTGTCACATACTCAATAGCCTTTGGTTCCGTCTGGATAGCCCATGAAGATGGTGTGATGAGAGTGAGGACCAAATTTGGTTTGGAGCTCTATGGGGATATGCACCCAGCAGCGCGAGCCAAACGCTCAGATGTGAGAGAGGTCCAGTTTTTTGCCATTCACCATTTCGTAGGGAGTAATACAAGGTGGTAACAATGTGGATTCCGTGCGGTTCCACAGATACGCAGCTGTTAAGACAGCTTCTCCCCAAAGGTTGGATGGAAGCCTCACAGTTTCAATCATTGTGAGTGTGCGACCTTGCAGGGTACGTATGGCACGTTCCGCCTTGCCGTTTTGTTGGTGAGAGTAGGGCGCAGCGAGTTGGCGTTCGATGCCCGCGTCCTGCAGTGCCTTGGTGAATATGGTGCTGATAAACTCTCCCCCGTTATCCGAGCAGAAGGTCTTAATGTGCCATTCTGCGTGATTTTCCCATAGCGCCTTGACAATCCTCCATGCATCCAGCGCCTGATCCTTCAAGGCGAGCAGTTGCACATTAATCAGGTGCGTATGATTGTCGAGGAAAACAATGAAATACAGTTTTCCATGGGGCGTGCATACAGGGAAAGGACCACACAGATCAGAGTGGATGAGGTCGAGCATATGAGAGGCGCGAGGGTGAGGCTTGTGAGGATGTTTGGAGATGATGCAGGCTTCACATCGTCCAAGCGGCTTCTTTGACTCGATTACGACTTCCGTCACGATCAGAGGCAAAGGTTTTACAGATTTGCCACCAGGGTGACCCATGTGCACATGCCATATATCCCATGAGACAGGGGTCTTGGCAAATGCGGTGCTTTCCTTGTTAGCTAGTGCAGTTATCTCTTTGTGAAGAACCAGTCGGGAATTGAGCTCATTGGGGTGAATAAAGTGAATGTTCAAATAGCAGAGGTTTCCAGATAACGGTACATCTCCCAGCGCCTTTCCGTGGTAGGAAAGTTGACAGCAAGGACCTGAGACCAGGTTCGAACCTTTGAAATTGCAGTCCCACCCTTTCTGTAGCATCCGTCTGACGGACAAGGGATTAAGCAACCCCCCAGGGGCATGCAGACAGTCCTTCAAGGTGATGCGATGAGTTGTCCCACCAAGCAGTATCTCGATGACACATGTTCCTCGTCCGGTTGTCATCAACTTTCCATGGTTTGCGGTAGTCACCGGTGGGCGATCTTCCTGAATGAAATTGAGGAAGTAACCTCTATCCTTAATTAGATGAGAGGTGGTACCCGAATTGAGGATGGTGGCGAATGTATATGGTGTTGTGAGACATGCCAATTCATCATTTAGCTTGGTGATAGTGGCACACAAGAGATCACGGCGATGATTTTGATCTGTCAATGGTAGGGAAGTAGATGATGATGTGGGAGTGGGGGGAACTGTTGACGATGGCGTTGTAGGACTGACTGCTGCTGCTGCGGTCTCACCTCTTTCCTTCTTTTTGTTATGAATCCAAGCTGGAGCTTTGTCTTCCATGCCACTGCCCGACCAATAACAGAATGGCAAGGAGTGAGTATTGGCCCTGGGTTTATTTGCACATAGTTCGTTGGTGCATTTAATACCTTGGGGATTGTTTTTGTGAATCCGAATCCCAGTGGCTGGATTGACCTTCGTCCAGCCGCCCTTTCCCCCATTGACAGCCACATTGGCGTACTCAGAGCCCGGGGTGGCTAACCTCCGTCTTCCTATCATCGCGTTTGCTTTTTCCATAAGCAGTTTGGCTGCATCATCAAAGGTGAACGTGGGGATGGATGGGGTTGACATGGTGGATGCAGTGGTAGCAGCGGAAGACAAGGTGGACAATTTGCTCAGCATAAGCTCTCGGAAGATCTCCCACTCAACTCCAGATGGTAATCCTTGGAGAAGATCGAAGATTGATTGCTCTGTGGTGTAAGTTACCCCCATTTGTATGAAATGGTGACGAGCATCTTGAAAGACCCCGATATAGCGGGTAGCATCTTCCACGCCCTTTATTTTTTCAGATCGGATGCATATATGCAGCTCGTATTGTGATAAGAGGTCATTTTGGGAGTAGTGCTGAGACAGAAGGTCCCATTGCTGACGTGCTGTTTGTGATTCGTTTAAGAGGTTTGTGACAACAGGAGATATTTTTCGGTCGATTAGCGCCTTGGCCTGGGCATCCTTGGCGAACCAATCCAGGATTTTCTCCTTCTCGGTGTCTGTGATGGCTTTGGGACCCTTTGGGGTTGGTACGTCAGAGGTGAGGTCGATGAGGTTGGATGGATTCGATCCATTGCTACAGTGGGGCCAAAGGTGTTCTCCCTGCAGCGCTAGAGTCATTTGTCTGCGCCATTGGGAGTAGTTCTCAGCGCCGCTTAAATCGCAAATGTGATCGAATTTTCCCATCTCTTCCAATTTTGATTGATAAGCTGATCTGAAATGATCGCGACTGATCAGGAGTGATAACGGCTTGGATTTCGTGTGACGACGCTTATGGAGCTGAAGTGGCCTAGCCTCGTGTTGATCTAAGCTCTTCCCTGTTAGAGCTCGGGGCTCATAACCTGTACAAGCTAGCCACGAGTCAGCTCAGCGGTCGTCACTTTGGATGATAGAACACTATATATTCACCTAGCCACGAGTTAGCTAGGAACAACGGTAAGCTACATGTGATGCTGTGTATGCATATGAATACGTACCTCAGCGGTCGTCACTTTGGGTGATAGAACACTGAGGAAAAGAGACAAGAGGAAGCGGAGATAGAAACTATGCCGCAACAATTACGTAAAGGCATGCGTAGGACAAGTTGCAAGATGATACAATGAACAAGAATGATAATGATAAGTTAACACCATGAACATGCCATCCAGCCCTTCCCAATTCACATCCCCCTCAGCGATGACATCTTTTGAATGTATGCTACCATAATAGCAATGGAAATACTTGAAGGACCACAAACCTCTTCAAGTTGGTGCCAGTGAGACTCTGGGTCCATCAAATGTGGCAGTTCACCAGGTGCTGCAGTGGCCATCAAGAAGCCCTTGGCTATGGTTGGATCATATGGTTCACAAGAGCGATATCCCTGGAGCCTAGAAAGAAGCAACGAAAAGTACATGAGCGAGCAATGCCAAGAAAAAAAAAGGGTATCACAATGGAGACGGGATGGTGGGCAGTTTGAAATGCACCATGCTGCAGGTTTCGAATATGAGCCAGTCACCCATGCCTGCCAATGTTGGAAAGAGACCCATCAGGCAGCATTTCCAGAGACCAATGACGAGGGTGAGGGGATTGTGGAGGACATAGGTGAGTTTGTGGAGTTGGAGGGTGCTGGGGGTGCTGGGGTAAGTAAAAAGGGGGTAGTAAAGGCTGTCCAATGGGGGGGTCAGCATGGTGAATAGCTGGAGGGACTCAGAGGGAGGATGTGCTGGTGTTCATCCTAGTGATGTTCATAATGGGGATGAGGAGGAGCACAACAACAATGCCCATGCTAAAGATCTGGACACCACTGCCAGACATGTAGAGTCTAAAGGCCAATCAGGGGAGGCGGTGAGTGACAATGGGATGGAAGACATACATGGGTGGCATGGAGGTTGGAAAAGTCAGGCACTGGGTGGAGGGTTTTACATCTGTTGGGTTTTTGTGAACAGGTTCAATGGTTGTGTATGAGACAGTCTTTGGGTGTTTCTATCAATACATAGTTGATCGAGAACGATGGGACATGGTGTTGGGACTCCAAAGTTGGGCATGAAATGAAGCATAGTTCCCCATTTTGTACACTTATTCCCACGCTCAAGCCACCTGAACTCCTTCTCCAACACTCTCGATCCCTGAGCCCCTTTTTCCTCTACTACTACCATTGTTACTGTCCACCACCTTTGTTGCATTCCAACAAACTGACCATGACATCGATAAGTATATTTTTGCTATCTTTGCACAAGTCAATCCACTGCCAGTGAACCTGAACCTGCAGCAACAAGTCCACAAGGATCCACAAGCGTGATTCAGATGTGAGCCCTGTCTCTTTGTTTTCCCATGTTGCACTGTCAGTGCCTCATCCAGTGTCACTCTTCTTTGGGATTTTACCCCCAGAATGCTTGACTGCTGGTGTAGTCTCAGTGGTCAGTAATAATTTTACTTTGGCACGCATATAGTTATCTTTCAAAGCACAGTTGTCCATGTGAGTGGCTGTACATGGTCCCCAGTGAAATAATACTTGGTATTGGTATGTATCACTATTTATCAGCAAATCTCTGATTTAGGTACAGTTTCCCACAGGTTTGCAATATAATTACCACATATTACAGCACCACACTCCACAGTGTTATAGGCACACAGTACTACAGTCCAGTCACAGTATGTCACACCAGCACACTAACATAGTCCAATAGCAATACTGATCTACTGTAGCCATCTGTATGGAGGGAATGGGGGGGGGTGCATTACAGGGTGCCCCTGACTCTGGGCTTAGCAACAGCAGCCCTGTTATGCATTACCATTGCCAATGTTGGCAATGCACCCGGGAGGATGTGTTATGGCCAGTTAGTTTAGCAATGGGGACTGCATAATAGTGTTACATTAGCAACCACGATATGGAGCATAGCAAGCACATGGTACTACTAATACGAAATCCAAAAATTTGGAATGGAATGATAGCATGGAATGGAAAAAAAAATAGGTACTTGTAGCATGGCAAGACAGTCCTGGGCCCGTAGCAGCAATGATTCCACCTCTGACACCTCAAGGCCTGTCTTCAGAGCTGATATCTCGCATCCATCATCTGCAGCAGTTGCTCAATAATCTGCCTGCTCACCTTCCATTCAATCCGGAAACATCAACATACCACTTTGGCCTCAACACAGAGCTTGTAGATGAGGAGGGGGTGTGGTTTGCATTCAATCGGAACCTCAAAGTCTGCTTCGAGACATATAAGATTGGCAGTGGAGGAACAATCATGTTTGTCATACCCATTCCCGACGCACTCCCGACCCTCTCCGATACCCTCTCTGCCAACTCCGGTTTGGACTTCTGCGCCACCTAGGACTTGACCTTGAAGTTATGCCTACTCCATATCGGAGCTCCTACATAGCCTTTTCACCTACTTAGTATTATCTCCTTATGTCCTTGTGACCCTTCATTCCTCTCTCCAACCCTTACATTCTACCTATGTTACTCCACATGCTCTCCTTAGCCACAATTCCGTGCCCTATTGTTCTCTCCATTCTCCGTTCCTTTCCACATGCCTCTGCGTACCTTTACTTATGCTCTCAGTACCTTTCCATATGCCTCCTCCATTCCCTAGTCCAATCTCCGATCCAGACTTGTAGTATATAAACTCCCTGTACACTACCTAGGACCTCAGTTCGTATATCAACTAAGTCTCCCCTCCTCCTACTCGAAGTCCCCTTCGTAACCTCCATCATCTCTGTCTCGTCTTACCTTCGTCCCTCTGAAATCAAGGACACAACCTCGGCAAGGGTGCGACACACAAGTCCTGTGCCAAGTCCTTAATAAGTCCCCCACTCTTCTGTTACTCCGTCAGACATCCGGTCCACCTCCAAACTAACTCTCCTCTTTCCACTCGGACCTCCATCGGACTTGAGCCCGGAGGACCTGGACTTGACAATGTTCCACAAAAGGGGAGACCAGTTTGATGCCTTGATAAAAATGATCAAGGCTACTGTGAAGGGTTTACCAACTGACAAGGAATGGGAATTCCTTCGAGAGGTGTGGCTCAAATGACTTATAAAAGCAGCAGAGCTACAGGGGGCCAAGGTATCAGCTAAGTGGGTATTTTATTTATCAGAGCTAATGCAAAATGCTTACCTCAAGAAACAATGTGGTTTGTAGGCAGAAGCGTGCTACCAACTGGGTGGGCAAACTTGGCAACCCCAGAAAGCATGCACATACCTCATTGGCAGCCAAGATTACAGTGGTGCCAGACTCAGACACGGAACCAGATAGCAAGATGGAACCAGAGAGCAAGACGGCAACACCACAGGGTTCTTTTCAAAAGAGTGTTAGCTTTCAGTTTTCAGGGGGGACCAGTTTGGCACCAAAATGACAACTTACCTTTGATGGTTTGCAGTGGAAGCGCCTTGAGACTGAGGAGGAAAAGGCAGATCAAAGGAAAGCATCCTGCAAGCTGGATAACGAGATGTGGGGACCATCAGAGCATGCAGAGAATGAACAGAAAGCACAGCAGAAGCTTTGTCGATGCCAGCTTGCTGCTAAATAGCAGAGGTGTTGGCGTGAACAGCAACATGCCAGTATTGCCAATGTCAATGGTCAAGGATTTGCAAACACAGCTAGGAAATCTATCAACATGGTGAGTCAATTTGTCAAATAGAAAAACAAACCTAACCAAAAAATCTGGCTAGATGCTGAAGGACTCATATTGTATGGATGTAGGACCAGCATTGAATGTGGTGGCAATTTCACATGCAGAATGTGGAGACTGGAAGAAGGAGCGGTGCGGGAAATGATGTAAAGATGCTAGGATGGCTGGAAGGACTAGAAGTGGGGAACCTCACTAGCCCTAGGCCGTCGAAGTGAGAAAAGGGGGAGGCAAGATACTTTGCCCCTAAAGGGACTCGAGGTAAGGGTGAAGAAGTGGGGAAGTCCGAGACTGATTGTGCCGAGGGAGATGATAGTCTGGAGGTAGTCCAGCGTGCGAGACCAGTAGTCCGGCGTGCGAGACTGGTAGTCCGGCGTGCGAGACCGGTAGTCCGGCACGCGAGATCGGTAGTCCGAGGTGAGAACGGAAAAAGAAAAGATGTGAGGGACGTAGACAGTGACAGTGAACGGTACAGTGGATCAGTAGACGGTGCGGAGGACGAGTGGTTCGAGCAGTTCGAGAATCCAACCAAAAGTGACATTCTATCTACAAGGTACAAAGCTTTATAGTCTGGGTATGCCCGAGACTTGTCAAACGTCCGAGGAAATGTCATGATAACTAAATGGAGATAAAGGGGAATGTACTGGACTGGTATAGAAGCCCTAGGGGCAACCAACCCTAAAAGACCAGCGTCAGACCTGAAGTTTCGGACCGGCGCTCGGTGTTACTAAAAATAGAAAGCTAGAAATGATCGATGCAAAGTGAACGAATAGGATGGAGATAAGGTGAAGTCTAGTCAAATAAATGAAAGGTAAATGAAACCGACATGCCAATAGATAGATCTTGACTGGGCTAATGTGGACTAGTTGAAGTATTGGTCTAGTACCGGTCTAGCAGTGGTCTAAGTAACAACACGCTCAGGAAAAGATAAACATGAGAATAAGTAGCATCCAAAAATATAAAAAGGGGTGGATATAACCGTAGAGATGCACCGCACTCTACAACGAGGCAGTACCAAACAAGAGGCACACAAATGAACCAACTGGTACCACCCATTGCTTTGGGTCCACATCAACATGGCTGCCCAGAAAAATGACTGGTCGCCTTCCGCAATGGTGACTGCTCTCAAATGAGAGCAACCAAAGCTCTTCTTACATCTGAACAAAGGGACCATTATAAAGTGGATTGAGAAGTCAAAATGCCAATGGTCACAAGCCATGCTCCATAACGTTGCAAACGGCTGCACTCTCAGTGGTTCCAGAAATTCTGGTGTCCTGTCCCAGCATCCTCGTGTTCAAGATGAGATTGTTGAGAGGCTCATGAATTTACACCAGTCTGGTGTCCCCATCAATATTATCATTGCCTGATCAATCATGCTCATAGTGATTCAAAACCACATTTCCAAGTTGCTCGAAACTTTCAAGTGCTCAGAGGTATGTAAAATACTTCTCTGACTTTCACACTTGAGCTAACATCCATCAAGAAGTTTGTGTGGACTTTCTTCAACAGTGTTCTCAATTGGTCATCTCAAAAAGGCACCCGTACTGCAGCAAAGCTCCCTGCTGACGCAGAGGCAAAATGTGAAGAGTGTTTCTTTTGCCTCGTTTATATTATAAAGTGGCATTCTGTTCCATCAAAGGTGCGTTACCATGACAATACCAGATGCATTCATCGTACTAGCCTCACAATATGTTTGTAGCTTGTTGTTGGATTTGATCAGATTGGGAATTATGTCCTTCCCAGCAGTGGGACCACATTTGCAGAGCATGGTTCTCATCAGGTTGATATTGTAGCTAAAGACAAAAAATGTGCCTACACATTGCTAGTAGCGAGCATGCCAGAGGGTACTTTCTTACCATTTCAACAAGTTTTGGGGGGATCAACCACACAGTCCCTCCCATCAGTGTGTGCACAGGGTATGGATGAAGTGCAGGCGAATGGGTTTGACTTTACATTCACTAAGAGTGGCAAGAGAGGAAGCCACTTCAGCACTCTCAAGACAATGAAAGAGGTGCGTATTTAGGTTGGCTATGACCAATAAATCGTGATTCACACACTGTTATGGTGCTGCTCAGACACACCTGCACATAATGGACTTAGTCAATTTTTCACCTTTCTTCCTTATCTTATCTTTTATCTTATCAGATAATCTGGGTATAGCTATCAAAGAAACCTAACCTTTGTATATGCTGGCCTGTACCCAGTACCCACCTTCCTTTTATGGAAACTCACTTTCTCACCAGATCCGAGATCTGCCTTTCGTATGCACATGCTTCTTTTCATCTCCGTGCAGTGCATGGCTATGTCTCATTTCTGCTATGCTTCCCTTCTCTTCCATTCTGCCACTGTTATGATCTCTTTTCTTTTCCACTTTCATCAAGGTTCTCTCTCTCACATTCTAGAACCTTCTCCCTGTTCCCATGGAACGTCTTCTGCCTAATGCAGCTTCCTTTTTATACGCTGTGCATGGTTACCCTTACTCTGTTTCTACTTACCTTTCATGGACGTCTATTCCTGTTCATGCGCAACCTCATGCAGCCTTTTCCCTTCTACCATATGACCCAAGCCTTTCCTCTTATATCTGTCTCAGCATTTCTGCTACGAACACTGCTTGGTCTGTGTGCCGCATGCCCATCTATTTAAGCAGACGACTTGCTGCTTATACCCCTTAACTTCAACCTGCTCAATATACCTTGATGCAGTCTTCTGGATCTCTCTAAGTCCTCGCCCTACTTCTGAGTGGGCGCTCCTTGTCTCACCGCATTTGTCGCAACGTCCCCTGCAAACCCACTTGGTCTGTGGAAGTCCCAGACACCCAAACTTTGTCCCATTGAAGGAAGAACCTCGACATTCTCGTCCTTGCCCACGGAAGGATACCCCTCTGTGTTCTTGTCCTTGACAGTCGAAGGAACCCCCTCCACTCACTCGTCATTACCCTCGCCGCCTTCCCTTTGAGCCTACGTTAGCCCCTACCCAGGTCTAGCGTAACAAAAGGTCGAAGTTCTCCTGAACAGAGCTACCATCATTGTAGTCTCCCACCATTGCTCATCGAACCCCTCGTCCATCTTGTTGGTTCCAACCATGAGAACCTGCCCCTGTAGAATCTTCTCCCAAACCATCCCGATTGGATCTTGAAGAAGAAACCCTTGACCCTGACATCTCACTTCTTTCCACTCAGGAAGAAGAACTCACCCATGACCTTGCCCATCAATTTTCTGCGGGAATCTCCATCCCAAGAGAACCCACTCCACCTTCGCCAACTCTGACCACTACCATCCCACTCCACCTTCGCCAACCCTGACCACTACCATCCCACTCTTCCCTCTACCCCCACCGCCACCTCCCGCTCCTCTCCTCTCCCGCTTTCCCCCACCGCCTGCCATGTCCTCCTCGAAACCCACTGAACTTTGCATTGGAGTGCCTGAGGCCTTTGATGGATCTTATGAAAAAGCCATGCCCTGGCTCAACTCAGTCCAGTTTTACCTCCTCATTAACCAAGCTGTCTATAACGACGACACGAAGAAGATCGCCTTCGCCCTCATGTATATGACCAAGAACTCCGCCCAAACCTGGGCCGCCACCTACCGCCAAGCTGCCATTTTGGGCACAACCATCTCCCTCGGAACCTTTGCCAACTTCATCTCCAAATTCGAGAAGTCGTTCAAACACCATGACGTCACCGGTAACACCATCTCTTGGCTCTCTACCAAGCGCATGGTCAAGAACTCCAAGAACAACACGTACTCCCCCTCCCTCGTCGAGTACATTTCCTCATTCAAAAACAATGTTGCCCTCACTGAGATCTCAGACGAAAACATTCTAATCGGCTACTTCTCCACCGGTATTCCCCCTGCACTTATGCATTGCATCATGTCCATGGACACCGTCCCTACTAAAGTAGAAGACTGGTACAACAAGGCTGTCTCCTTCCAGACCCAATGGGAACGTGCCGAAGAAATCGCTAAGAGGAACTCCAAATCCTCCTACCAGACGTTCCACTCATTCTCTACCCCTACCAAGACACGCGACCCCAACGCTATGGACGTCAATGTCATCAAAGTCTCCAAGCTAACCCCTGATGAGCGCAAGTGCTGCATTGAAAAGAAACTCTGCTTCCGCTGCCGAAAACCCAGCCACACCAGCACCTCCTGCCCAACCTTCTCCCAGAAACCTCGCCCCACTGTCAGGAAAGTAGAGAGCAAGGAACTTCCCAAGCTGGAAGACATCGATGAGGACGATGAAACCATCCAGACTGTAGATTCGGGTTTTTGAAAGGGAGGACTTCTTCAACACGAGTACCTCCTTCTCCTTCTTGTGCCAATGTATCAGTAAAAGCTACACATTCTATGCAAATTCCTTTAAAGCTGATCGTCCCCATGCACACTCTGAACACCGTTGAAACCCGAGCACTCGTTGACAGTGGTGCTAGCATCAATTGTATTGATTGGGGCTTTGTTCGAAAACATCGCCTATCCACCAACCGCCTCGACAAACCACTCTGCGTTCGCAATGCTGATAGCTCAGCAAATTCTAGAGGCCTTGTTCTCTTCACCTCCACCCTGTTCATCAAAGTAGGAGGAATTAATCAACAAGTAACCTTCCACGTCATCAACCTCGGAAGCAAGAATGCACTCCTCGGACGCCCTTGGCTTGAAAAAGCTAACCCCTCCATTGACTGGTCCAAGAAAACCCTTTCCCTTGACAAGTCTACTGACCAGTCTATGAAACATTTTGTCATATCCTCCACCGAGACCAAGCAGTATGAATCCCGCTTCACATGTCCCTCCAACCCCCCTCCCTGCCATGTCAATGTCCACCTCATCACAGAAAACCACCTCTGCTCCTACAACAGCTGGAGAACCAAAAGCCAGTTCATTGGGAACACCGTTTGAAAGGCTACCCTTGACCGCATCATCCGAAGCAGATCCCATTTCATCCCCCTAGGCTCCCCCCTCGTTGCCAAGCTCACTACTACCACCAAACTTGCCACTGCCGCCAAAAAGGCCAAGCCGAAGAAAACCCTTCCCCCCGAATACTCCCAATTCGCTTCCGTATTCTCCAAAGAGGCCAACGACCATGTTCCCCCGTCCCATCCTTATGATCATGAAATCAACCTCAATGACTCCTTTGTCCCAAAAATCAGGAAGGTCTACCCTCTATCCCCTGAAGAACACCTGGCCACTGAAGTGTTCATTGATGAAAACCTCACCTCTGGGAAAATTTGTCCCTCCAATTCTTCCCAGGCATCTCCTTTTTTCTTTGTCAAGAAAAAGGATGGCAGTCTCCATCCCTGTCAAGACTACCAATATGTCAATAAACACACCGTTCATGACGCTTATCCTCTCCCTCTAATCTCCGACCTTGTCGACAAACTTCGAGATGCAAAGATCTTCACCAAGTTTAACATTCGATGGGGATATAACAATGTTCATATCAAGGATGGACACCAATGGAAAGCCACCTTTGTCACCCACAAGGGACTCTTTGAACCCACCATCATGTTCTTCGGCCTAACCAACTCCCCCGCCACATTCCAGCGATTCATGAACGATTATTTCAGGCACATGATCGCTGAAGGATGGCTCATCATCTACATGAACGACCTCCTTATCTTCTCCCCTGACGAATCCCTACATGAGGAGCATACCAAACACGTTCTCAAATGCATGGAGGAGCTTGACCTCCACCTTAAAGTTGAAAAATGCACCTTTGCTGCCTCTGAGGTCGAACTTAGAATGATCATCAAACCTGGACAACTTGCCATGGATCCCATCAAGCTAGACGGCATTGCCTCCTGGCCTATGCCCGCCAAAGTCAAGGATGTTCGATCCTTCCTTGGCTTCGCCAACTTCTACCGACGATTCATTCCTGATTACTCAAATGTCGCTTACCCCCTCCTCGACCTCACCAAAAAGGATTTCACCTGGAACTGGACCCCTGTGTGTCAGAACGCCTTCAACACCCTCAAACGCCTTTTCCTAGCTAAACCAGTTCTTCACCTCCCTAACCTCACCGCCCCCTTTGCCATCACTACCGATGCCTCTAAATACGCCTCTGGCACCATTCTCCTCCAAACTGATCCCAATGGCGATTGGCATCCTTGTTCCTATCTTTCCCAGTCGTTCTCTCCCACAGAACGAAATTATGACATCTATTACCGCAAACTCCTTGCCGTCATCCGCGCTCTTAAGTCTTGGCGACACTACCTCCATGGCTTCCCTTTTCCCGTGCAGGTCTTCACTGACCACAAAAACCTCACCTACTTCCGCCAACCGCAAAACTTGAACTGTCACCAAGCTCATTGGCTCCTTGATGTCACTGACTTTGATCTTAAAATCATCCATGTTCCCAGCAAACTCCTCGCTGGCCCCGACCCTCTCTCCTGCCACCCTGATCTCCTCCCACAGGATGACTCTGACAATGAAGGAGTGACGCTTCTCCCTCCCTCACTCTTTGTAAACCTCATCAACACTGACCTTTCTTGCCACATTGTGTCAGCCTTTGCCGATGATTCCCTCGTTACCCAATCCCTCCAATCCCTGCAAGAAAATATTCCTGCCACTCTTCGCTCCCGCCTTGCCAATTGGAAAATGGAAGGTGATATCCTCACTTACAAAGGTCGTGTCTACATTCCCCCTGACGATTCCCTCCGCCGTTCCATCCTCCACCGCTGCCACGATCACGAGACTGCTGGTCATCCCAGTTTCCTTAAAACCCGTCAACTTGTCACCGCTGAATTCTGGTGGTCCAGTCTCGCCACCTATGTCCAGCACTATGTCGAAGGCTGTGTTGTATGCCAGCAAAACAAAGTCAACACTTACCCTACTGTTCCCCTGCTCACCCCTATTAAATCCACCACCACTCGCCCCTTTCAACAGATCTCCTGCAACCTCATCACCGACCTTCCTATTTCTGCGGGCTTCGATTCCCTATTGGTTGTGGTAGACCATGGGCTTACAAAGGGGGTCATTCTTTGCCCCGCCAAGAAAACCATCACTGCCGAGGGAGTAGCCACTCTTTTCTTCCACAAAGTCTACCTTTGCTTTGGACTCTTCGACAAAGTCATCTCTGATCACGGCCCTCAGTTCGCCTCTGCCTTCGCTCGAGAGCTTGGAAAACTCCTGAAGTACGACCTTTCCCTCTCCACCGCATATCACCCTCAGTCAGATGGTGAAACAGAATGTGTTAACCAGGAAGTGGAGACATATTTCCGCATTTTCTGTGGCACAAACCCCACCTTGTGGTCCGATTCTATCTCTCACACTGAATTCGCCCACAATCACCGCACCCATTCCGTCACCAATCAATCTCCGTTCTATCTCATGATGGGATATGAACCCCATGCTCTTCCATCGGTGATCGCCGATACTTCCATTCCTGCAGTAGAAGCTCGCCTTAACTCCCTCTCTGCCACCCATAATGAAGCCCTCACCGCCCATGAACTTGCACACCAAGTCATGTCCTCTCGTTCCTGCCATGGTTTCAAACCCTTCGCTAAAGGAGACAAAGTCTGGCTCGAAGCCAGGAACCTGAAACACCTCGTATCCAACCCGAAATTTGCCCCAAAACGAGAAGGACCCTTTACCATCACCAAGATCCTGTCTCCTATCATATAGCAACTTTGCCTCCCAAAGACCTGGAAGATCCACCCGGTCTTCCATGCTTCCCTTCTATCGCCATACAAAGAAAACTCCATCCATGGGAAGAACTTCCCTGTGCCACCCCCTGATCTTATCGATGGAGAAGAAGAATATGAAGTCGAGAAGATCATACACCACCGGGAATCCCTGAAATCCCGCTCCTTTCTGATCCGATGGAAAGGATACTCCGCCAAAGAAGACTTCTGGGTCCCAAAGCGGAACTTGAAACATGCAAAGTCCACCCTCACTTTGTATAAGAAACTCAACCCTTCCGCATTTTCCCCATCGCCCAACTCTCGCTGAAACTATCATGTCCTCCAATGCCGCCTCTACCATCTCTTCCATCTCTACAATTTCGTCTCTCCACGATACTATTGTCAACGACATTTCTCGTCCTTCGTCTACTGATCCTCAGGCAGGATGGGGATCCTCTCCCACTCCTGAACCAGATAGTTTTCCTTCTGTGTCTCTGGCTACAACTGTTACTCCTATTCATTCCATAACCATTCCCCTCTACGCCAACCACCTCTACGACGACTTCCCAGATTCCCCGGACATCCTCCGCCTCTCCACCTACCTCTGCGACACATCCTTTTCTATCGCTATTGACTCATTCTTAGATATGGACTCCCCCCTTTTTGCTTTACGCCATGCCTTCTTAAAAAACTCCTGCCTTCAACTCCTTGCCACCAACCTCACTGATTCCCCCCTACAATCAATGCACTCCTGCCTTATCAGGGACATTTACCGCGACATTGAGGGATCCCTCCTCATGATGATGTACCAGCTTGGAATGCTGGAATTTCTTGATGACATAGACTGATATATGCGAGAACTCGCCCAACGCCATTCTCCCAACTCTACTGTTTCTTTCCTCACTGCTCTGTCCACACGTGCATCCTTCGTTACCGCCCCCTCTACTGGGACGTCTTTGTCGTCCATCTCCGCCTCATCCTCTCCTCTTAATACCGAGGAGGAAGCCATTTATCAACAGATAGAATCTTGGTGGACCAGAGGTCATGAAATGGTATCACTCCCTTGCACTCATCCTTGCTATAATCAAGCCTGCTTCTCTTGCCATCACCTTGGCCATATGCATACTGAATGTCCAGTCTACCAATGTCCTACTTGCCTCAGATGGCAACCTGGCCACATGCAGCAGCGATGTCCCCTCCATCGTCTTCCACCTCCACCATCACCATCTACCTTGTCACCTACGTCGTCTCATCGCTCTTCTGGATCTTCCGGATGTTTCTGTCCCCCACCAACTGCATTGTCTTCACGTCGCCCCACTGGGACAACCAGGCATTCTCCTGTACCTATTTCCCCCCCTCACTGTTCTCATTCCCCATACCCATGTCCTATTCGTCGACCCTCTGTTTGCGAACAATCCCCTGTCTCCAATGTTTATGAAGATGACAACACTTAAGGGTGGGAGGAATTCGATAGCGTCGTGCAAAGCAACATGTGCGACTCTCCTTGCGGTTCCGTCCGCGGGTACTAAGAGTTTATCTTTTTCGTCGGTGACTCAAGGCTAGTATGGGGGTAATGTTACGATCTCTTTTCTTTTCCACTTTCGTCAAGGTTCTCTCTCTCATGTTCTAGAACCTTCTCCCCGTTCCCATGGAACGTCTTCTGCCTAAACACAGCTTCCTTTTTACACGCTGCGCATGGTTACCCTTACTCTGTTTCTACTTACCTTTCATGGACGTCTATTCCTGTTCATGCACAACCTTGTGCAGCCTTTTCCCTTCTATCGTATGACCCAAGCCTTTCCTCTTATATCCGTCTCAGCATTTCTGCTACAAACACTGCTTGGTCTGTGCGCCGCATGCCCATCTATTTAAGTAGATGACTTGCTGCTTGTACTCCTTAACTTCGACCTGCTCAATATACCTTGACACAGTCTTCTGGATCCCTCTAAGTCCTCGTCCTACTTCTGAGTGGGCACTCCTTGTCTCACCGCATTTGTTGCAACGTCCCCTGCGAACCCACTTGGTCTGTGGAAGTCCCAGACACCCAAACTTTGTCCCATTGAAGGAAGAACCTCGACATTCTCATCCTCGCCCACGGAAGGATACCCCTCCATGTTCTCATCCTTGACAGTCAAAGGAACCCCCTCGACTCACTCATCGTCACCCTCGCCACCTTCCCTTTGAGCCTACGTTAGCCCCTACCCGGGTCTAGCGTAACAGCCACCACCATGGCGCAGTTACCTCATGCATCACCTCATGCCCTTACTTCTATCTAGACTATGCTGCCACACGCTTTAGCTATGCTGGGACTAGTATCATTAGATACAGTACAAACATGTACAAACAGTAGAGTAGCATATAAGGGTGCAAGTCCCAGCCAGAGAACTCCAGTCTAGTTCTCTTGGTCTTTGCACCAAAAACATGACTCAGTTGGACCTAGTGTCCTAGTCCTCTCTTTGTCTTCAGTAGTTGCCAGTCCTATTCGATTCCCTAAAGCCCCTTTGGTTTTTGGTTGTTTCACTAGAACTAGACTGCATTTTTACACTTTACCGAATCACCCCTCCAAATGCCCCCACACAAGTCAGTGGTTGGTTCAAGTCCTTGAAGGCATAGCACTCATTGTATGCAGCACTAGTGCCCTTTTCTTCTCACAGGTCACTCCACCCCTTTGTTCCCTTTGTCCAACATCCTATCGAGGACAACCTCCAACATCTGTACATCACTAGATGTGGTGATAATGGACCCTTACCAGTAAGGGAAGGTTGGGAGATAGTAGAAGCAGAAAGTAGGCAGGAACAGGTCTCGATTTTTCGCTGCGCTCGAGAAACTGTTAGAGCCAGCTTTTCTTAACTTCTTAAAGAACTCAGATAGCGAGTGGGACTCCCCAGAAGGCAAAGAACTGCACGAGTTGGTGGCATTCGCCCTAAGATTGGGAGACCCCAGCACCTCACGAATACCCCCAGTTTCACAAGAATCAGTCATCTCTTCAGCACACCAAGAAGCCAACATCGACCCCAATGACATACCAGACCCATCAGAAGCCCCTCAGGAAGGCCCCTCACTATACACCCTCCAGAAGGAACATGGGTGGAGCATGATGGACTGTGGGTCAGAGATCTGACTCACACACATCTACCTCAGCACAGAGCTAAGGTTAGACAATCAGGGAGAGATCTTTGAAGTTAAAAGAGAAAGAGAGGAGGAACAGGTACATGAGGAAGTGCTTGAGAAAAAGAGAAAGTGGCAGACTTACGAAAAGGCCATCAGACGAGGCCCAGTCACTGAAGAACCTATGAGGACAAGCAAACACTTACATCCTCTTAACGTACTATGCAAACCTTCCAAATTCCTATAGTCTCATTTTCTAAACCATCATGTTGAACCTTTCCCCCACTCTTGCAGAAGCCTTAACCCAGGCTGCAACCAATGGAGGAGGAGTTTGGGGAGACCTCACAGTGCAACTCAGGATTTATATGGAAAGACAAGCAACAAGTATAGAGGCTGAACGCCTCTTAAACACCAATCTACAGAATGAGCTGGACCAGCTCAAAGCACAAGTACTCACAATACCTAGTGGCTCGGGCACCACTAGCACAAAAAGAGAAGAGCCCAAACTATCAAAAATATTTGCAGACCCTGGTACCTTTGATGGTACTAAAGGAAAGAAATTTGAAGAATGGTGGACCTGTGTACAAGTGTGGAAAGCCGCCAATGGAGAAGCCCTATATGGGCAAAGAGCGATCCAAGCCATTCTCTCACAGATGGTAGGAGGAGAAGCTGGAGGCTTTTCATGTGCCCGGCTAAATGCCATGCTGTCCCTTGAAGAAATCCTTCCATGGGAAGAATTCACAGAAAAGGTAGAAACTCATTTCCAGTCATCCACGGAGAAAGATTGGAACCGGACCACCATTACAAACCTCAAACAGGGGGCCATGACAATGGATGCCTTCCTGTTGAAGTTCAAGAACTATGAAGTAATGGCTGGATATGAAGAAGGGTGACTTATTGAGTTGCTAGAAATGAACGCTGATCGCCAAATTCTGGAATGGCTAATTCTGGAAAACAGCAGGCTCACGGATCTTGCCACATTCAAGCGAGAGCTGCGGAAGGCTGGCACCTGCAAGCAGCTTCTCAAATACATCCCAAAGGGAACAGCTGAGAGGGTCCAGAAAAGAGATCCTAATGCCATGGACGTAGACGCCATTACTTGAGGCAGCAAATCAAAGTGTTTCAACTGTGGTGTAGAAGGCCACTTTGGCAAAGACTGCACGAAAACAAAGATTCAGTGCCCTGAATGTCACTTCTTTGGTGGTGGGCATCAGAAGGCATGCTCCAGAAGGAGCAAAACACAAAGGAACGGTCAAGGCGGCTGCAAGGTTTGGTCTGCGGAGACCATAAATGCACACACATCCTGGGATGACAATAAAAGCACCAAACCTGAAAAAGGCAAAGGCCATGACTATCAGCAAGCAATCCAGGGCATGAACTTTGAAGAAGCTCATGCCTGGTTCAAAGACTATGAAACCCTCACCAGAAAGAAGGCGGGAAAAGATTAGGTTCAACACACGCATCTGGATGTGCTGTGAACTATAACCAGTATGAAAGCCTACCCATGGAAGAAATCAAAGGAAGCAAGGATTCTGCAGGTGAACAAAAAATTGTTTCATCTTTCAATTCGCTGTCAGAGGGGTCCCCTAGAGGGCTCGGCAGGGATGTTACTCCTGTGCTTAATTCCTCTAAACAAAAACAAACAAAAGAACCAGAAATCTCAGATGATACCCTTGTACAAACATTAGCGCCAATGTGTGAAATCATGCTATCTATTTGGATAGCACCATTCGAGAAACAGCAAAGCTTCATCACCACCAATGCAATTCTAGATTCAGGTGAAAATGCTGTATTTATAGATACCAAATGGGCAGGGAAACATAACATCCCTCTGACCCAATTATGAAACCCTATACCAGTCTTCAATGTGGATGGAACAAGAAACTCCACTAGTAGCATTACACACTTGGCAGAATTGGTAGTCGAATTCCAGGGTCACAGAGAGAAGATCCGAGCAGAAGTCATGGGCCTCGGGAAGAACCCATCCATTTTAGGGTTCTCTTGGCTGACATGCCACAACCTGGAAATAGATTGGTCCAAAGGCACGGTCAAAATGACACGTTGCCCAAGACACTGTCACATGCTGCAGGATAAACCCTTTTTCATGCAGGAAATCAAAAAACAGGAATATGACATCCAATATCGGATCCATGAAAAGATCTGTGCACTAGAAGCACAACAAGAAAAGCCAAAAACAGAAAAGACTCCTGAAAAGTTAGTCCCTAAGGAGTATCACAAATTTCTTAAAGTATTCTTGAAAAAGGAATCCGAGCGCATGCCACTCCAGAAACCATGGGACCATGTGATAGATCTCAAGGACATGTTTAAGCCCAGGAAGGGCCATATTATCCCCCTCTCTGTTCAAGAACAAGAGAAAGTTGCTGCATTCCTTGATGATCAACTAAAGAAGGGTTACATAAGACCTTCTAAGTCCCCCCAAACATCACCAGTGTTTTTCGTGCCAAAGAAAGATGGCAAGAAGCATATGGTGCAGGACTACCAATACCTCAATGAACACACGGTGAAAAACAATTATCCGCTGCCATTAATCGTGCAGCTAGTCGATAAACTACAAGGAGCTAGGCTCTTTACAAAAATGAATCTCAGACGGGGATACAACAATGTCTGAATCAAGGAAGGTGATGAATGGAAAGCTGCCTTTGTCTGCTTCAGAGAAGCATTCGAACCCCTTGTTATGTATTTCGGATTATGCAACTCCCCTGCCACTTTCCAAGTGATGATGAATGAGATCTTCGCAGACATGGACAATGTGGTGGTTGTCTATATTGATGACCTAATGATCTTTACCAAAACAGATAACCAAGAAGAGCACGACAAAATTGTCCTGGAAGTGCTCAGAAGACTAGAAGAAAATGATCTATTCATGAAACCAGAGAAATGCACATTCAAAGCCACGAAAGTGGACTTCCTCAGAATGATTGTAGGATGTAACGGGATCTCGATGGATCAAGAAAAAGTAAAAGCAATTCTGGAATGGCCCAAGCCAAAGAATGTAAAAGGAGTGTGGAGCTTCTTGGATTTAGCAAACTTCTATAGAAGGTTCATCAAAGATTATGCCCTAGTGGCAAGACCTCTACATGACCTTACCAAGAAAGAAGAACCTTTTCAGTGGAAAGAAGCCCAACAAATGGTGTTTGATACACTAAAGAGACATTTTACCACCACTCCTATACTGGCATTTCCAGACATTGATTGCAAATTCTGCCTGGAATGTGATGCTAGCGATTACGCAACAGGCACAGTACTATCTATAGAGAAGGACGGATCATGGCATCCCATAGCCTTCTCTTCCCACTTCATGATGCCACGGGAACAGAACTACCCGATAGCCGACAAAGAGATGCTTTCAGTAATCCAAGCCCTAGAACAGTGGCGACACTACCTAGAAGATGCTAGACACCAATTTGAAATTTGGAATGACCATGAAAATTTGCAATGGTTCATGACAAGACAAAATACAACCGCCAACAAGCTCGGTGGGCTCAGTACCTCTCCTGGTTCAACATGCTTTGGCTCTACAAACCTGGGAAAAGCATGACGAAGCCTGATGCACTCTCTAGAAGGGATGATCATGCAGAGGGGATAGAAGATGATAACAAAGGAATCATTGTCATCACCCTGGATAAGATTAGGATGACCATCCTGATTGCAGATGATGGGGATAATCTAAAACAAAAAATATTTAACGCCATGTGCCTCTTGAATGAAGGAGATATTCAGAGGCTATGCAAAAAGAATGCCATTTGCAAAGAACGTGATGGCTTACTCTATGATGCTTATGGAAGACTTTACGTGCCCGAGAGCAACCTGCTATGAATGGACGTAATCCAGAAGCACCATGATTCCCCAGTAGCCAGATATCCCAGTTACAAGAAAACTATAGAACTGTTGCAGCGCAACTATTATTGGCCTGGAATGGCCACATTAGTTAAAGAATACATTACTCGATGCGACACTTGCCAAAGATTCAAGGGATCTAATCAGGCCCCAGCAGGTCTCCTCCAATCACTCCCTATCCCGACAACCCTGTGGGAACACATCTCAGCTGATTTCATCACAGACCTTCCCCTTTCCCACAGCCATGACGTGATCTTGACAGTCATTGACAGATTATCTAAGGAGGTCAAGCTAATCCCTTGCACAAAAACATGTTCTGCCCTGGATATGGCAAAGTTATTCTTATCCCATGTATGGAAGCACCATGGACTTCCACACTCAATAACCTCTGATAGAGGCCCCCAGTTTGCCGCCCAAGTCATGACACAGCTAAACAAAGCACTGGGCATCAACACTAAATTATCCATGTCTTTCCACCCTCAAATGGATGGTCAGACTGAAATCATCAACAAGGAAGTTGGCAAATTCTTGCGTATTTATTGCTTCAAAAAACAAAACACATGGAGCGAATGGCTTGCCATTGCACAGTTCTCGATAAATAGCAAAAAACACGCTTCAACCAAGAAGGCACCTTTTGATGTCACACGGTCATATGTTCCCTGAATGGGAATTTAACCCATTCTGTCGGATAAAGCCCCAGTGGCACAGAAATACGCATCCAAAATAGAGGAAACAATAGAAAGAATTAAGAACAACATGAAACAGGCGCAGGAGCAAATGAAGCTTAACACCGATAAACATAGATCAGCCATGCCAGAATACCAAATTGGCCAGCAAGTCTGGTTATCCACAGAAAATTTATGCTTGACATGTGCTTCTCGCAAGCTATCAGAATGATGGCTTGGCCCTTACACAATCATCAGCTTGGCAGGACCCAATGCCATAGAACTACGATTGCTGAAATCAATGCAAATCCACCCAGTAGTCAACATCTCACAGGTAAAACCCTACAAGGACCAGCTAGAGGGACAAACAACTTCACACCCAGGACCCATTCACGTTACAGAGGACTGAGACAACGAATGGGAGGTGGACCAGATCATCAATTCCAGATATAAAAATAAAAAATTAGAATTCCTGGTGCATTGGAAAGGATATGACAAGTCTGACCACACTTGGGAGCCAAAATCGAATCTCAGCAACGCTAAAGAAGCTTTGAAAGACTTCTACTGTTTACACCCTGTGGCGCCACACACACTCTCAATCCCACCAGAAGATTTCCTTTTTCTTTTCAACAAGTGGCCAGAGCCCTTGACGACCCTTTTACCCCAGCAAATCCCTTTTGATCGTCAGGAAGTCAATCTTTAGAGAGGGGGTAGTGTTATGGTGCTGCTTAGACACACCTGCACATAATGGACTTAGTCAAATTTTCACCTTCCTTCCTTATCTTATCTTTTACCTTATCAGATAATCTGGGTACAGCTATCAAAGAAACCTAACCTTTGTATATGCTGGCCTGTACCCAGTACCCACCTTCCTTTTATGGAAACTCACTTTCTCACCAGATCTGAGATCTGCCTTTCATATGCACATGCTTCTTTTCATCTCCGTGCAGTGCATGGCTATGTCTCATTTCTACTATGCTTCCCTTCTCTTCCATTCTGCCACTACCATGGCATGGTTACCTCATGCATCACCTCATGCCCTTACTTCTATCTAGACTATGCTGCCACATGCTTTAGCTATGCTGGGACTAGTATCGTTAGATACAGTACAAACATGTACAAACAGTAGAGTAGCATATAAGGGTGCAAGCCCCAGCCAAAGAACTCCAGTCTAGTTCTCTTGGTCTTTACACCAAAAACATGACTCAGTTGGACCTAGTGTCCTAGTCCTCTCTTTGTCTTCAGTAGTTGCCAGTCCTATTCGATTCCCTAAAGCCCCTTTGGTTTTTGGTTGTTTCACACACTGAACAATGATATAGTGGATTGAACGTGTTTTTGAACCTCATCGTTGCCATGTCATTGAGGTTGATCCTGATCTTGATAACAACCAAATATCAATCATTTATCTTGACTGCTACCCAGTACACACGGGTGAAGAGTTTCGTTCATATGTTTTCAACAAGTTCCCACATATCATTCTTTGTTTTGTTCCTGCTGGTTGTACATAGCATTTTATGTGTCGTTTTGTGTCTCACTTCAAGTTTGGTTCTCTTACTAGGCATGGGAATATTCCAACCTGCTGATGTTGGTCTCAACTGTGTTATCAAGCATCATCTCAAGCAACACCAGACTGAATATCTGGTCAATTCACACCAAAAACAGATCGATAGTGGTCTAACAATGGAGCAAGTTAAGTTTACAACATCTCTCCCAGTCCTACAAGATGCATCAGTGGCCAGCATTGTGGCAGTATATGACTTTATGACAGGACCATTCGGGTATGAACTAGTCCAAAAGGTAAGTCTTTTTTCTAGTTCCCACACCTTTCTGATATATGTTTGCAGTCTTGGGAACGTTGCCAGGTCAAGAATTGGAATTTGTCTGCTGAGTGTCTTACAAGTAAAGCTGCTCAGATGGCTCTGAACAAGTATCTCCATACACACCACACCCTTCATGATGAGATCAAAAATCGAATTAGCACAGTCCTTGGAGTTGAGAAGGTTTAGTTCACCCTTGGCACCACTTTTGGAATGCTCCCACACCCTTCAGGGGGGTTTTTTTTGTAGGACGGAATGGACCTCAGAGGTCATCCATCCGTGATGGTTCCAGGCCATTTTCCAAAAAGGATTATGGGTTTTTTTCACTGTTTAATCCATTTGTCCTGGAGGGTTTTAAATCATTGTTGCAATGTTTCCTGATCATCATCTCTGGGTGATGGCAGCTCAAGCACAGTAAGACCGCGTGTTTCCCACGCTTGTTGGCGCTGTTGGATGGGTTCGAGACTGTCTGCTTGCCCTCCCTGGTCGTGCTACGACCCTTGTCTCACTCTCTTGACCATTTCCTGCCGCATCGCAGTGCAACACCGACCCTCTAGGGAATGTCTTACAGTATTCTCGGCTGTGTTCCTGCATTGTTCAGTCCGGTGGATGCATATGTCAGTCTGATTCTGATCATGCGTAGGTGCATACTCGTTATTCCAATGTAGTTTTCTTTGCTGCTTTCGTTTTTTTTTTGTTCCCTGTTGTACTCCCACAATCTGGAACAGAAACATATTCATTGCCACTCAGAAACACGGGGGCTATACGACCAAGAAAAAAAATGTAAAAGACAGGTGAACACAGGATGCACAAAGAATGAAGGGTGCGATCAAGAAACAACATTAGGGATCGACACTACTACAACCCTATTCATCACCCCCCCCTGCATGTGCATGCTTCGCAGGATCTTGCATCGCTGCCCTGTTCGGATAACCATCAGATTGCATGTTGGAAGGGCCTGCTATCATAGCATTTGGGTATGGGGCCATGTGTGCCGTGTGGAGATTCTGGGAGGGCCGTCTTCCGGGTTGTCCACGATAGTAGTAGCCGGCGGTGTTGTAGCCCTCGTACGCCGGACCACCATTGTATGTAGCTTGAGTTGCGCCCAGGAAATAACCACGTTGGTGTGCCTGGTTGTCCATCTCGGGCAATGTGCCCCAGTGAGGGTAACCCATGAACAGCCCCACATATCCTTGCATTCAAGGATCAGTTGGACCATACCAACCGCCACCCATGAATGGGACACAGTCACCAGGCAGGAACTGCAGGATGTAAGCATGACATTCGTGAACCACTGGAGGACCATCGTTGTGAGATTGATGTGAAGGAGGAAACTCAAGGGATTCTGAAGTTGCTGCTCCATCATGGGGTTGGAGAGAGCGGGACTTGTTGACTAACGCAGGGCTTTTGCAAGGGACACGATCATCCTTGTTCTTGCTACCCATGCGACCCTCTTCTACTGCCAAAAGATTTGCTGATGCTGTGGAGAGCAGATCCATATCCTGCACGGTCGTAAAGGCCTCTTGCGCTCTCTTTGCATGGAGACTGAATGCATCGCAGTCATCTTGGTTAGTTGTGAGATGACGGTCAGCCTTTGTCACGAGGCAAGGCTTAGGGCATTCACTTTGAGAAGACACAACAGGAGGAGGTTGTGTGGCATTGGCCGCAGCAACAGCAGGTGTGGATGTCCCTGTTGGCATCGGAGCCGATGGAATGGGAAGAGATAAAGATGTTGCGGTTGGCGTCGGAGTAGATACAGTAGGGAGAGGTAAAGACGTCGCGGTTGGCATCGGGGGAGAAGCAACAGGAGGGGGCAAAGATGTCGAGGGTAGAGGAGCTTTGACCACGGGTGTAACCACAGGAACGGAGTCATCCACGGACCCATCCTTCTGATCGGGCTCAGTCATATTGACAATGTTCATGGGCCTGTCTTTGTGATCGGGCTCAGTGATCTTGATGCTTGCTGAAGGCTTCCTTGTGGTGGTCCCTTCATCTCCAGAGGAAGCTGATGAGACGATGAGACGTTTTTTGCGGCTGCTTGTTGCATCGTTGGGACTTGCCTTCCTTTTCCCCTTCAATACGGATCTAGAGACAACTTCAACAACTGCACGTTTCTTGACTGCGCGCGAGGAGATGTCCGCCTTGGGCTTGTGCTTGCTCGGCAATGGCTCAGCTTCACCCTCCGAGGAGTTGTCCCCCTGATAGAATCCATCCTGCGAATTGTCCTAGACGACTACCTTCGTGGCTGCCTTCTCGTTGGCATCTGGCATGTACTCTGAGCCCGAAGGAGAGCTGAGGTCCTCAATGACACCATTGGTTGCCTTCTCAAATTTCACTGTGGCCTGCACAACAGTACGTTTGGGCCTCAGTCAGCTCAGCATCTCTTTAGTTGGGGGCGGGACTTCTTGAATATCGTCTGACTCATAGAGATCGGAGGGAGGCTTGTGAGATTTCCCTTTCCCCTTTCCTTTACTGACTTTCTCGCCCTCGGAGTCAGACACTGAGATAACCTCTTGAGTGAGCCGTGCCTTCTTTTTGATGTGTGTTGCAGCACCATTATCTGTTTGGGGAACACCCTTGCGATCCATTTGAAGATCAGCGAAGAGCCTTCTTCCTGCGGCATGGGGAGAGTCATGCGCAGGCGCGGCACAGATGATCATGGGTTGACAGCTGGCAATGAGTTCATCTAAATGGGTTGCATCAGTGTTATGACCTGCGAGAGATTCATTGCAAACTTACCTCTTTTTTTGGGCGCAAGCTCGAAGCGCAGACTGTTCTTCGAAGTGTCACTGAATGCCGCAATGAGGGCCGAGCACTTTGCGAGGGTAAGATCTGAGATGCCCTTTGAACCAGCCTTCGTGTGTGGCTGTTACTCCTTGCTGGGTAACATGACAGAGTCTGGGAAGTTGTAACACACAACTGAGCTCTTTGCAGGTTTGGAGGGCATGGCTTTCCAGGACAACAGCTTGCCAGCTGCCCACTGGCATCCAACTTTCACTAATTAAAAACTATGAGGCAGAGGGGAAACAAAAAGGGAGTGATTAACTGACCGAGCGCATGCACAAACACACTGCGCACGCATGCATGATCCTCTCTCTCTTCACCATCAGGAACCTCGATAGCCTCCTCATCTGGTTCCCCCTCCTGCTTTGAAGCTTGAGGCTCCTTAGATTCCGTGGGGGGACCATCGAACGCCATTGCAACATGGGCCAGGGATAGATTATTACTAAATGTATTGTAAGCCATGGGAAAAAGCTGCGAAATAAAAATGACTCACTAAATATGGGCCTTGAAGTGTCCGAGAATGTCATTTTCATCGGCACGGCATCGTTCCAAAAAAAACTATAGGTGTTGATCAGCGCGATGGACGTCCCTCGAATACTTAGGCTTACCTTCTTCGCACCGGGTGTTGCATATACTGAGCCAAGGGCGGCATCTTGATTAACAACTCCTCCAGCCATAATCAACACGGCTTCGAATGCATGTGCCTTGGACATGCTTGCAAGCTGAACACTGTCAGCACTGGGTTAGTGAACAGGTGATGCGAAGTACTTACCGACTGCATCTGCTGCTTCGCCAATCAATGGAACAGAGATTGATGCTGCGTGACTGTTTTGTCCTCATCATTCAGTGTGTCCGCATCATCGAATGTGGACAGTATCTCCTGCCAATTCTCTGGATATTCTTCATGAAAAATTTTGTAACACTGCGTCATTTGTTGGGCTGTATTCACTTGTTTAGTCTGCAATCATTGCGCTGCATAGGAGACATACTGGGAGTCACATGAACTAGGTCAATGTTCTTGACTCTCGCCAGCTCCTGAACCTTGTTTGCGCGCCAGAATCGTTGGTATGAATTCCACGGGTGCCATGCGATTGAGTGAGCGAATTGCTTCATGAAACGTTGGATGACCTGCGCCAAGGGCATGTGGACTCGCCCCAAAACCTCACTGAGATCATTGTATATTTTTTGAAAAGTGTCATCGAGGATCGTTGACGTGGTGGACGATGTTCTGCCCACTGCAAATATGTTGTCAGCACTGGATGAAGGTTCACCATCTGCTTCATGTGCCCCAGCAACGGCGAAAGGATCTGGTGTGGGCCGTTGCGGAGTGGGAGAGTTAGGACAGTCAGGGACATCAAAGTCTGTTGGAAAGTCGATGCTGAGCAACAATGGACCACGGGTGGGTGTGTGGTAGACGTTCTGGCACAGGATATCCACATCGTCCTCCATGGCTTCGGGGACAGTCTCAAGGACTTCTACTGACAACGATTGAGAGACGCCCGACACCATCATGCCTTCCATTGCAGACCCTTCAGCATGTCTCTATGCAGCTACTTCCGCGAGTGCAGCATTCAGATTGCAAAGCGCTGGTGGAGAGACTTCGAATACAAAAAGGTCAACTTATGAATGCGTGGAGGTAGAATGTGCAGAAGGGAGCTGTCACTGGAAGCTGTGGGTGGTCTGTTGGAGGCTGGAGGCCACGGGTCATCCTTGGAAGCGGAGGATCTGGTGAACCTGGCAGACTGCCCCTTGGAGGCGGGAGGCCGGCCAGAGGCCAGAGTTGGTGCATCACTCTTGGAAGCAGGAGGATGTTCTGCAAACTGTGAGCTTATAGTCAATTCATAGATGACCCTTTGCTTACCAGGACCTTGCCCTTCGTGAGGGAACAGCAAATATTCTTCAGTTCCATCACGAAACAATACACTGGCACACTCCACAGAGCGAGATTCTTCATCCGTGGGCTGGAGGGGGGCCAGCTTCTGACGACGTGTTTGTGCTTCATGCACAAGACCAGAGTCCCGTATAGTGGCCTTCACGACGGTGCACAAGCGAGTCGGCGTCTGGATGGGTGGAGGCGATGGAGCACGGTGGCCTCCACCAATCTGCTCCTCATCTACCCTTGGCATATCCAACGGGATCGACACATCAGGAGCATCAGCAGAGGCCCCGTGCGGAGTATCGGGGTGGCCAGCCATCTGTTATTGTTGAATACAAGTACCAGCACAAATGACGACTGGCACGCACCTTAGTGAAGTAGGAAATTTCGATGTAGAGTACATGAGGCACTGGCAAAGTGGGAAGGGCCGATTTCACAGGCGTGAACGAGCCTACATATTGTAAATGCAGTTGATTAGACATGGAAGATTCTTCAGTCGAAGTGGGTGCCAATCCTTCCAGTTTCCACAAATCACAGATCTGGAGCCCTAAAGAGAAGTACCGAGCAGGTTGCCCGATGTGAAACTGAAGCCTGGGTTGCATGATGGGACCAAGTCCAAATCCGAGGTCACCGGTGCCTCCCCTCGCCAGTCTTACCATAGGTCAGGCAACCCTCTGTTGTGCTAAAACGAAGCAGTGAGACGAGATTAGCTTGCTTATGAGCGGTCAGAGAGTCCTTCAAAAGTGCATACCCATGGAGTATGAGAGCAAGGGAGGTGTGAGGCCAGCAGTGCACCATATGACAAGTTGGTAAGGTGTTACATAAGATGGAGCTCACTGCACGGATATACCAAGTCTGATATGGGGAATGGCAATCAAATTTGGAAGATCAAAGGACTTGGTTACATGACACTAGATACGCTCAGACTAATGATCTATCAGTTCGTGTAGGTAAGTTGCCTCTGCCAAGGACATTCCATGCGCAGCGAGTTCCAGTGGAAATTGTTGGCATGAACAACAACAACGAATATGAACGATAGTATCAATGCTTGCGATGGTGTAACCATGAGCCACTAAGTAAGCAGCAGCACGATCGCCCAATATGCTCGCACAAGATGCACTGTGTTGGGACACAGAGGGGCAGTAATGGCTTTCGATCACTCCACGTAATGTCCTGACATGGACGTACATGACGGGCATGGATGGATCATCTCGGTGTTAGACATCGGACGTAAGGAGCAGCGGGAGTTCAGTGTCTAGACTACTAGAACCTGTGCATAACGAAAACAATGCCCATTGTCATGTGGCCACTTGCAGTGTGTGAGCAGACACGAAATACATACCTAAGCTGGATATACTAGTTGATTCCCTTGAGGTGGGATGCCTGTTCGCCAATCCTGCCAGTGAGAGATGGAGCTGATCGCGAAAGATTGCTTCCAATGACTCGATTGGTTCGAACTCTGTAGAGTCTGTGGCTTTGAAATGAAAGGGTCATTATGGGAGGCCGCATGTCTGTCTGGAACTTACCGTCTGTCAATAACTCGGCGGATGTTGCTAAAGGAGGCATATGACATTCGAGGCCTTTCATGACTAAGAAGGCCAAAGCCTCCCAAAAGGACCATGTATGCTTCCAGCAAGGATTTGCAAACGAGGCCTCAGATCTGATCGCACTGGCTCTGTGTGGAGAACCACCAATTTGTCAGCAGCCTGAGCGCTGGACGTTAGCCGTGGCCTAACAGGGAACGCACTTTGTTCGATGGATACCAGGGGGAGCGCCAACAGTAACTGGATAGAAATCCTGTGTGTTGTCTGGGAAAAATGTTTGCACTGCTTGTGACTGCGCAAGAACGTCCACAATTTCTGATGAACTTGGTTCGTCCAGGAGTGAGGACATCACGTCATACAAGACGTGGTGAAGGTGTTTCACCTCCTCTTTGGACACACACTGGATGGCTATTGGTAACGGCTTCAAAGCCCGCCCGCACTGGATGGTGGGACTGTGGTTTGTAGTAAGTTGTGAGCTGGTGATTACAATGTGACATCTGGATCAATACATACCAGCTTCTATACACACCGGGCTTGGCACCACCAATGACAAGCCACACGTAGCTGTTGGGATCAGTCATTGAGACGAAGTGCATGTAGAGCGTTGAAGGGGGATGATGTCATCCTTTTTATTTGATGAGCTGGGAGTTCATTTACCAACTTGCCAGTGCGTCATGCGTGTGTATGATCACACTGGCTTGTTGGAATGTAGCTATCCCCATCTCATTGTAATTTCCATGACCGATCATGAGGGCCTTGTCTTGTGCCATCTCCCCTAATTCATGCTCCGCAGTGTGATGAGATTAGTGAACAAGGTAAACGGATACAATTACTTGGCCAGGCATGTTCAGGAATGCTCAATGCATCATAGCGGCAATCGCTGTGAGCGCGTAACATAGTATGTACATTCTTAGACTGTAGCTATTGGAATCCGAAGTACTAGAGTGCAAATAAAACCCCTGAATGCCAGCATATCCTCCTCCTTGAGTCCCGTAACATCTCCTCGACGCATGACAGCTGCAATCTGGGCGAGGACCTATAAATCGCAGTCCACGGCATTGGTCTGAACAGGGACAAGCTAAATGGAGTTATAAGAAAGATATTCCCGTGAATGAATGACAATGAAAACATACAAAGAGTGGAGTGGCTGTCCAATCACCTCCCTCCATGGGCAGCGCGCCGCATTTCATGGTTGCAATTGTAGAGAGGTGCATCACCAGTTTGATGATGTCCTGAATGCAGTTTAGTTAGTTTTTTTTGGACAGGGGACAGTCGTACCTGAATTTCGTGCTTCCATGGGCACTTTTTGGCGAGGCTATCGAATAACAGAAGGTGGCGTGATTCGAGAAGAATGGTACATACGACCCAATGACCCCAAGAAGATGGACAGTGAATCGGAAGTATCCAAATGGGTTTCTCCCAGTACTTCGTTCTGGACATATTGCACCAAAGAACTTCCTCCGCCGCATTGTATCGGATACAAGGAAGGTTATGTGTGGAGAATATCGCCACATGGGCAGTATGGGGAGAGCAGTAATGTGAATGGAGAAGCGCAGCACAGCCATTGACACATGTGTCATTCAGACAGGAACTCGAGCCTAGCATTTGGATATCTTTGGTTTCGAACATCAACTCACCAAATCCATCGGTGGCGGGATGGACATGTTCTGCGACGCTGTCGGAAATGAGGGGCATGTGGCTGGAGACATCCAGCGTGTCAATGTTAAGATTCTAGACGAAGGTGATAGGCGGTAAACGTAAATTCATCAATAAGGAAGCACGTACCTCGGGGACTCGCCACACAAGTTGCGTGACAGGCAATGTATCGGGAGGATCGTCTTCCTCGTCGTTATCACTGCCTTTGAGGACATCACCCAGAAGGACCTCATCAGGACCTGGATCGTGCTCAGACATGAACTCTATCTCCTCAATGGTTTCGAGGTTGTCCTCAGCATCGTCTATGGGGGGGAAATGACATGTGACTGGCTGCATCCAGAGTAGCTCCGGGTGTCGTGATGATGTTGAGCCCGAGAGCGTGTTGGCGAGTTTGACAGCTTGTAGAACATAACTAGCATCACGGACACTAGAGGTGAGGGGGGTCGGCCACAGTTCTTGCAGTTCAAGCACCTCTTCATGTTGATGCTGTAAAAGAAGCTGAAACTCGGAATCGTAAAATAGTTGAGCATTTGAAAAGAGGAGGGTGGTAAATAGAAGCTTACATTCACTCTGCCGCAATGCAAACTTGACTGCAGACAACTCGATGCCGAACCAGCAGCACATATTGTCTGCTTCTACTCCTAAACAGCGTTGTTCTTCTCAGCAACGATCCCGTTTAAGAAGTGCCCGGATGCCTTCGCAAACGTCGGAGTCTTCCAGCCATCAAGGTATATCACCGCTGGAGCATGTGATCCAAACGTCTTGCAAGAGGGTCTGATCGCCGCGTAGATCCGCCAATTTCGTAGGAAGGGGGGCAGGTAACAGAATCACATACTCCGGCTTGTACAGTGTCTCCAGTTGCTCACAGTATTTGTTGAACTTGCGAATGGCCGACATCAGAGCGGGCTGTTGTTTAGCGATCACCTTTCTCGTTTGCTGATGCAGTTTTGTGCCTAGGGACCCCTCAAAAGGAATACTTGTGGCAGACGAGAACGGACTCACCGAGTGCTTTGTCCTTGCCTCCAACAGCACAATTGAGTTTATCCCATTCGAAAAAACTGCCGATCACCCTCTTGTGAATGTTGATTTTGAGGTCCTGCGCCAAGAGGAGGATTTGCACGAAGTCTAGGCCAACCCCCTCTAACTCCAGGAATTGGTCCTGTACATTGAGTGATGAATACAGCACTTCAATCTTGTCAAGCAGACGACTGTGCGTGCGCTCCATGCTATCAAGAGCGTCGAGGGTATGCGCGGCCCCCTCGTCCTTTTCAAGAGCAGTGCGAGCATGTTGGAGTGCACACTCGGACGAATCCAGATCTGCTTGTAATACGAGGACACTATTCAATTCTTTCTTAAGCTTTGCAGGTGCATCTGAAATGTGTGAACAATGGAAGACAAAGGATAGAAACAACTTACATGCGTGGATGGACAACTGCGCAGCTCGCTGTTCTGTCCATTGAGACCGAAGGTCCATCACCAGGATTCCACAGCTATCGAGAACCTTCTGAGCTGTCTCGCCTTGTTCCTGGATGCCTTTCTTGAGGCGATGTCTGAGCCAGGTCCCCAGATCTTTGAGCATCTCAACACCAACAATGGTTGCCTGACAATCAATAAGCCAGAGGCGGCGCTGGCGCTGAGATATTTTCGTTGAGATGTATGTCTGCCATTTCATCACTTACAGAAGAGGATCGCTCGATACCTATCAGTTTGATGAAACAAGACCACAGCCTCTCCATACCCTCACCATCAGATAGACCAAGCCCCTCAATAAGCTGCAGATTGTAAACAAGCTGGCACGTCCACTCATGCCCATATGCGTGCATGGCCATCGTAGCAAACCGCACACAGAATGCAAGGCTGTCAGTGAGAATATCATACTGCGATGAATTGGCATGAGTATGTGATCATGCAGAAGCAGATGACGTACTAGAGTAATTGACCGCTCAATCACGCAGCCTATGTTGTACATAATAACCACTGTGGCTGTCATGGGAAGAAATGTGAATAGATGCTCAATAAGCACGATGCTATATTTTTGCTGTTCTCCAGGGGTGTCAATGTTAGCGAAAAAGAGGGGTATGTCGTGACAGCATATCAATGCCATCACTCCAGTGTCATTGTAGATTTCCATAGACGTTTTCTGTTTTTTCCCGTCGGCCGCTTCATATGAAGATTCACATTGATCTACCGCTTCATCCGGAACATGTGCCTGTTGGTGCCTGGTGGGACATTTGTGTGCCTTCTCAATGTGTTGTCCAACTGCATCTACCTGGGCTTTAGGGAGGAAATAAATGGGTTCGTACAACAAGGGATGATCTCCAGAGGAACGATGGTGTCGATGATGGAAATTGCCATCTGTGGCAACATGGATGTCAGCACCGTCGTGAAGTGGCCGCCCGAAGGAATTGCCTCTGAAGCATGCGGGGCAGCATTGCACGAGCAATGGAGCGCAAGACTCCAGAATATGGATGGGTAAGGAAGGTTCCAAAGTGGGCTTATCGAATTCTGGAGGATGATCAGGGCACAGTGATGGTATAAGATCAGGCATGTGAACGTCTCTGATTTACTGGTGGCATGCCGATAGAATCGAGTCAATCCACTGGTCTAAATCCACTTGAAGGACATCAAACCATTGTATCGCATTGCCTAGACTGCAACAGAATGGTTCTTGCACTGCTTTGCCCTGTCCAATCGTCAGCCCGATGAAGACACGTGCGACTGATATGTTACCTCTTTGTTCATCATTCGGAATCCTCTGTGAATATAATGAGAATTAAGTGCCAATGCCAGGGCATGGACAGCATCACACAATTGCTGAAAGAGAGCGCTGTAGAGAGCAGTGCGTCTCTACGGTTATATCCACCTCTTTTCATATTTCTGGATGCTACTTATTCTTGTGTTTATCATTCTCGAGCGTTTTGTTACTTAGGCCGCCGCTAGACCGGTACTAGACCGATATTGGACTAGTCCGCGTTAGCCTGGTCAAGATTTACCTATTGGCACGTCGGCTTCATTTACCTTTCATCTATTTTACTAGACTTCACCTTATCTCCGTCCTATTCGTTCACTTTGTATCGATCATTTCTAGCTTTCTATTTTTAGTATCACTGAGCGCGGGTCCGAAACTTCGGGTCCAACGCCGGTCTTTTTAGGGTTGGTTGCCCTTAGGGCTTCTAGACCGGTCCGGTATATTTCTCTTTATCTCCATTTAGTCTCATGACATTCCCTTGGACGTTTGACAAGTCTCGGGTATACCCGGACTATAAAGCTTTGTACCTTGTAGATAGAATGTCACTTTTGGTTGGATTCTCGAACTGCTCGAACCACTCGTCCTCCGCACCGTCTACCAATCCACCATACCGTTCACCGTCACCGTCTACGTCCCTCACATCTTTTCTTCCTCTGTTCTCATCTCGGACTACCGGTCTCACGCTCCGGACTACCTCCGGACTATCGTCTTCCTCGGGGGAATTGGTCTTGGACTTCCCCACTTCTCCACCCTTACCTCGAGTCCCTTTAGGGGCGAAGTATCTCGCCTCCCCCTTTTTCCCACTTAGACGGCCTAGGGCTAGTAAGGTTCCCTACTCCTAGTCCTTCCAGCGGTCTTAGTATCTTTACAACTGGAGCCCACCGCGAGGGACTCACCCAAGGGTTCCAGGAGAAGTCTACGACCGACCGCCCAATGCCAAGAACTTGAAAATCTTCTTCAACAGTTCCAAACCTTACAGATCGGCCCCGACGACTTGCTTCTGTTTCAGCCGGTCGCTTCTAGTGAAGCTCGACACAACCAATCTGATCTCCCTGAGATATCAGGATTAGAGTTTAGCCCATCGACGGACGGCAATCTTGACCCGTCAGCCACCAGTCAATCTGATTGGCTGAGTGCTCCGTCATTCCGTCCCCTCCTTCCCAATTTAGGTGACACAGGTAACACACAGCCGCCGGCATCTGTACACACGTCAGAGACCCACACTCTCGGTGACAGCCCCGATCAGGAAAATTTAGTCAATGAAGCGAACCTAAGCGACTTTGTACCTGGAGTGTATATCCATTCGACCCCGCGACAACGGTCAGGGGAGACACACCTCACCTCCCAATTTTCTTCACCGCTTTCGCCTCTCACTCCAAGTCCCCCCTCGTCGTCGCCTTCATCCTCATCCTCATCTACATCTTCTGACTCAATCCCTCCGTCGCTCTCCTATCTTCTTGACCACTCCGGACTATCGCCCCGGACCACACCGGCCTCGCAAAACAGCCCTTCCGCTCAAGCTCAACCCGCTGCTTACCGTCCCGGACTGTCGTCCACGACATCCAAATCTATCCCTTCTCATACTCCGAACGCTACTAACCCACTAAAAACTCCTGCTCTAAACCATCCTATGGCTAACCAAGCTCCCCAGATGCCGCTCCGCGGTACCCAGAACGCCCCGAAGTTTGACGGGAAGACCCCGGCCTTGTTGCCGCGCTTCCTCGAGGACGTCAACATCCTCGGCACGGCAGCCGGTATCTCCGCTCTGGAGAAAATTCGTGCTGCCATAAGGTATGCTGACCTCGAGGAGGCAGAGGGCTGGGAGCTTCTGGACGAAGCCACCGCTAACCCACCGGACTGGGGCAACTTCGTCCAAGCAGTCAAGAAACTGTACCCCGGTTGCGAAGGAGCTAACCGGTACTGTCGCGCTGACATTCAATATTTAGTACAGGAATTCCGTATGAAGCCGATGCGCACCCTAGAGGATCTCGGGGAATACCAGCGCAAATTCTTGAAGATCGCCCGGATCCTCATCAACGGCCGCAAGCTCTCGGAGCTAGACCGAGATGCCCTGTTCATGTCCGGTCTACCGGCCGACCTTGAAACCCAAGTCCGCCAGCGTCTGCTCATCACCAAATCCACTCACCATCCCTCTGATCCGTATCCCATCAACGACATCGTCGACGCTATCCAGTTTCTTCTCACCGGTTCCGCTCTCCGCCCTCTTGCAGCTGCTTCGGCAGCTACCACGCAGCCCGCTCAGCCTTACTATCCAGCTTGGGCAGCACCCATACCAGCACCTGTAGTTCCACAGACTGTCACACCGACCGCTGCTCCGGTTGTCAAGCAGGAGCAGGTCAATGTTCAACGAACCGCTCGCTGGGACTGCGCATTCTGCGCAGACCCGTCGCATTTCATGAGTAATTGCCCCCATGTAGAAGGTTATATCCAGGCCGGGAAAGCCAGCCAAGGATCTGATGGTCGCTTGTACCTACCGGACGGTAGATGCATTCCACGCATTCAGGGGACCTGATGTCTCCGAGAGTGCCTAGACCGACTGCCCGCGCCGGCGGCGGTCTCTTCTTCTGTTGTCACCGCCGGTATATTCTCCGTAACGGACTCATCCACTGACGCCATTCTAGACATCGAACCATCGGTCTTCATGACCCCGGTCGACCAGGACCAGGATGACGAGTCTGACCCCGCTTTTGCTGATCCCGAGTTCCAGGCATACCTAGCCAACACTTGGGCCGCTTTCCAAGCCAACAAAAAGGACAAGGGCAAGCGAGTCCGATTCGACGGTGTCGAGATGCTGGCTCGAAAGACCGGTTGTCCCAGTCCTCACGCTGCCTCCATCGAGGAGGAGGTTGTCTCGCCGGCAATCGAGGCCATGCGGTCTAAGTCGGCAGGACCTCCGAAGGCCTCCGTTCTGGCCGTGTCGAGACCAACTGCTCCGTCATCATCTTCATCACACAATTCTCCATTCCGTGCTGACCCGGCTAACACTTCGTCATCATTCAACCCACAAGGACAATTTAGATATTCTTTCCCCCTCGAAGACGAGACCGCCCCTAAGCGTCTTTTAGACCGGGTCCTCGCGACCACGGTACCAGTACCCGTCCGGGAGCTTATTGCTGTAGCTCCCGACGTTCGCAAGCAATTCAAGGACATAACCACGGCTAAGCGTATCCCTGTCACTACTAATACCATACAGGTCAATGAACTCGCGGGACGTGACCCCGGCGCGGTAGATCGCACCTTCAGTGACTGCATGCACTGGAGTGATGACGGTCTTATTGTTGCCCACCATTCCGTACCGCTCCGGTCCCTAGAGGCCAAGATAATCAGTACTGGTCGGTCTATTCTCGGAGTCCTTGACTCGGGCTCTGAGATCGTTGCTATGCCTAAACGGGTATGGGAAGACCTCGGTCTACCAGTCCGGTTGGACCACGTTATGATGATGTCAAACGCTAACACTAGTACCGAGTCTACCCTCGGAGTCGTTGAGAATCTCTGCCTCGATTTCAGAGCGGGCGAGGTTTGTCTCCAGGTGCAGGTAGTGCCCCGCGCCAATTTTGATTTGTTACTCGGCCGCCCGTTTCATTGCCTCCTCAGCGCTTCTACTGAGGACTTCCTGGATGGCTCTCAGACCATCACTCTTCGGGATCCAAACTTGGGAAAGGCATATAAACTACCCACCTGAGCATGGACTGAAGGTTGCCCGCGTTGCCGGCGCGGTCTATTTTGTTCTAGTCATCAGTCCGTCGTCGAGATGGGTTTTTAGATATCGATGATCCACCGAGAGGTCGGGGAGAGCCCCATTCGCGCTTATCTTCTTCTCCCGCCATATGCCTTGCCACTTCGTGTATTCCGGACTCATCCCTTTCGTCTCCGTCTCCTACCTATAGCTTCCTCTCCTCTACTCAGTCGGTCCTATCTCCAGCACATATTTCTGCCCTCAACGATACCTTCTCTTTCGATTCCGTCTCCCATTCCCTTGCTTACAAGCCGGTTGCCAAAAAGGTCCGGTCGGTCCTGGCTCCTCTCGAGGAGGAGTACCGGGTACTCCGCCGGTTACCTGACGATCCCCTTGCCGGACTTATACCGCTACCCACTCACCCCCCGGTCTTTGTGCCGGGAACAAGATTCACACAGGAACGCGCCGACGCGCTTGACCTCGACCCGGCCAAATGGCTGTGGCCCGAGGAAGTGAAGTTAGTCCGGTGGATAGTCTGCAACCACGAAACGGCCTTTGCTTGGTGTTACAGTTTTACTTCTTTACACGTGTCTGTTCCTCTTTTCTTTCCTTCGTCGCGTCTCCGCGGGACCCGGTATGTTTTCTCTTCGCTGGACTCATTGTCTCCATCTCTTCGATGGAACCACCGTTTCTCTTATCCTCCTTTAAAACCTCACACCGTTCTCTTGTAGTCCTACCGGGAGAGGTATTCTCTTTTCTCCCTTTATCCTTGGACAGCGTTTTCCTCCTCTAGCTAGTTCTCTCGTACTAGCTACGTGTCCCCATTACTCATCTTCCTTCTATGACGTTCCGGAGTATTCCTTTGCTGACGCGTCCCCTTCTGTCACCTTCTGTGACGTTCTACGCTTACGCGTCCTTGGGTATATAGTCATCGCTGCCTTGTATTTACTCCTCATTCTCGATCTACGCAATACTAGCGTACTTTTCTGAATCCTTAAGCCGTCCGCTTAAGACTTAGTCCCTGTGAACTCTAGCAAGTGCTTGACGACGTTGTGTCTCTCCGTGAGTACCTCCGTCGAGACACTTGACCTTACGCTCGACTCGATTGGTACGCCCCGCGTAACACTTGGATTCCAACCGAGCGGGGTCGTCTAGACGAGCGGTACTTTCCACCGGTGAAGATACCGACCGTTCCACATACTCCATGGATACTCCGAAACATCCCTATTTCCCCGTCGTCCTGGGATCAGGCGATTCAAATCATCAAGGACCGCATCGCTTCCGGTGTGTATGAACCGTCCGCCGCAGTATACCGGTCTCGCTGGTTCTGCGTGCTCAAGCAGGACGGCAAGACGCTCCGGCTCGTCCACGACCTCCAACCTCTCAACGCTGTCACTATCCGGGACTCTTCGGTCCCTCCGTTCGTGGAGCACCTAGCCGAGTCGTTCGGCGGGTACGCGGTCTACGGTATGATGGACCTGTTTGCAGGCTATGACCAGCGCCCGCTGCACGTAGACTCCCGGGATATGACCACCTTCAATAGTCCGCTCGGACCTCACCGTCTCACTACCCTTCCAATGGGACATACTAATGCTGTTCAGATATACCAAGCCAATATGGCATTTATTTTACAGGACGAGATCCCTCACTACACAATGCCGTTTGTCGACGACCTTCCGGTCAAAACCGAGACGACCCGGTATCAGAGACCGGACGGCTCCTACGAGACCATCCCAGAGAACCCGGGGATACGGAAATTTATTTGGAATCACCTGACCGTTATTCACAGAATCCTACAACGTCTACAGAACGTGAATGCCACGGTCTCCGCCAAGAAATTTGTACTTGCCGCCCCGGACGCTACCATCGTCGGGCACAAGTGTACCTCCGAAGGACGTGTTCCACACGAGGCTAAAATCCAGAAGATCAGGGATTGGCCGGAGTGCGAGAACCTGACGCAAGTCTGCGGGTTCCTCGGGACCTGCGGAGTGGTTCGTATTTTTATTCGAAACTTTGCCACAATCACTAGACCGCTCGTCGGACTAACCCGCAAAGGTGCCCCCTTTGAATGGGGAGACGCCCAGCGCGACGCAATGATTCGTCTGAAGGACGAAATCATAAAGTCCCCTGTGCTCCGCCGCCTGGACTACGTGTCCGGCCGAGAGGTTGTCCTCGCCGTAGACACCTCAGTCATTGCGGTCGGCTATATTCTATCACAAGAAGGTGAGGATGGCAAACGCTATCCGAACCGTTTCGGCTCCATCAGCCTCACAAGCGTCGAAAGCCGGTATTTCCAGGCTAAGCTCGAGCTGTTCGGACTGTTCCGGTCTCTCCGGGCAGTCCGTGTTTTCATCTTCGGAGTCACTAACCTCGTCATAGAAATGGACGCAAAGTACGTGAAGGGTATGATCAATAACCCG
>JBBPKY010000096.1:0-49974 GCA_038089495.1 Xerocomellus dryophilus
GACGAGCTCCTTCCGATATATTACTCGAATGGACCCCCCAAGGCGACGGATGACAACAAAAGTGCTCATGACCTTGCACTTCTCTTCCTCGTTTTCGCAGTTGGTGCCCTTGTTGATCTTACACAGGATCCGGCGAATGCAGAAGCAGAGCGCTATCATCGGATCGCGCGTGCGGCTATTTGTTTGCAGCCCGTGCTGGAAAAGCCGTCTTTAGTGACCATTCAAGCAATTCATATGCTCAGTATTTACAACGCCATGAGTGGAAATGAATTGTCAGCGAAGGAAACGGAAACCAACATGGAGACCACATGGTCAATGGTTGTTCTTGCTGCGCATCTGTCCCAAACTGTGTGTCGTATTTCCTGAGAGATGCTCCATTGTTGGTGCTGATTCGTTTCCATTTTACCAGGTCGGGCTCCGTGGGTATCCCGTCTAGATTAAAGAAGCTGTTAGGACCTGACCTGTGGGATTAGATCGGGATAGTACACGATGGGGCTTGCCTGAGAAAATTGTGCAACGGCGCCGTGTTCTCTTTTGGGATCTCTTCGTTGCGGATGCTTGGCACGTAGGTAAAGGTCATGGGTTTGAAACCTATCTGGCTGACATCTTACCTCGCTCTCCGAAGTGCCTTGGTACGGGCAGACCACCAAGCTTCACCCTCGCTTACGTTGATTGCCGATTCCCAGAGAGTGGGAATGCTAACGAGAAAATGGTGACTGGCCCCAGTGCCGCATGTATGTGGTCATATGCCTCGTTTGTCATCGACTCACCGTTTCATTTCTAAATTCGTCTGCAGTTGAGACATGGAATTACCGGTTTGCGGCTGAATGTGTGGCTGAAGTTGCTGCACGGACCTTGACAACTGAGATACCTAGCTACGCAACGATCATGGAGCTTGATCGTAAAGTGCGCGAGTTCCCCACACCTGAATTTGCCGCACATGCAGCTTCCTCGGTGACCGGCACCGTGCCGACCATCGCCACAGAAGAGTTGTCAACCTCTGACTCCATGAGCCGTTTTACCATGTCGAATGCACGAGAAGTTAGTAAGTCACGTTCCTTCAGTGCCCCAGACACACACTCACACATCGTGGTATCGCTGCCAGTCTTGCTTTATATACATCGAAGCTTCTTTGCACAGGCCATCATAGAAAGCCCTGAGAATCCACTGAAGAGTCAATATGCGCCATCATTCCTCGCCTGTTATCGGGCCTCTTCGACCCTACTGCGGACAATAGGAACACAGTACACACAATTTCCCGATCTTTGTGCGCGATTCTGGACAATTTGGATGCATGGTTTCACGGCAGCGGTTCGGGGATCCTCATTGCATAGTTTGTCGTTTGCTGATGGTTTGGGCAGATTGTATTCGGTGCTATTGTAACTCGTGGGCCCCGTTCACCCCTAGCGTCCAATGCGATCAAGGAGTTCGACGAAGCCTGTGTGCTCTTCACAAAAGTCGCGAAGCAGAGTCGTAGGGCAGCAAAAGCACTTGTATGATCCGCTAAAACTGGGCTCCAGTTCTCTTCGCTCACTAGTCCGCTCTTGCAGCCAATCCTAACTAAGTTGAGTGAAAAGGCACACAACGCACTGGCTGCATGTCAGGGCGAGAAGCTGTCTGGCCAGTTGGGCCAAGAGTGGTTGGTCAAAAAAGAGGTTGACGACGACGACGAATTGGCAATCTTTGCTGGGAGAACGCGGTTCGTGTCGACGAGGCGCTTGTCAAAGTCGAAACAAGCACCTGAAGGACCGCGTAGCTCTGGGTTCGTACCGTACACCGACAGCCTCCCAGAACCATACGTCCCGCAGGTGTATCCCGAGAGTTCGCGGTCCTCTGTCGACCGCTGGGCACGTACCGAGCAGGATCAAATGCACTATCTGGCCAGGCATACAGAGTATACCAACGCGAACGTTCAACCACAGGCCATGTCTCAGTGGCGGCCACCACGTCGATCCCACTACCCTTACACACCGCAACACAACACTCCTCCCCCACCGCAGCCAGCTCCTCAGCACACGGCGCACGAACACTCAACAGTAACGACGCCGTCCTACTCATGGTCCCAGCAATCCTCAGGCATCTCCAGCCACTTCAGCTCAGCGACTTATTCGGCGGCGAACAGGTCTCCATCGCATGGTTATCCTTACCATCCAGACGTCTATGAACAATCGTCTGCGCCGCCATACCAACAGTCACGGCTGCAGCCACCACAGCAACCGCAGACACGGCCCGCACAATCGGCAACATCCTCGGAGTTGACTGAGCTCGGGTTGGTCCCCCAAGAGTCGCGGTTGGATGAACGCTGGACGTCGTTTATGCGTGACTCGGGGTATTTTGAAGGGTTTGGTTATCGGAGTCGGTAAGGGACGGGCTCTGAGCCAAGGAGCCAAGGGCCTGGGGCCTTGACGATCGCAGCATTCAAAGTCATTTTATGCTTTTTTAAACGTATCTATGTATGCGAACTTGAGGTGCTTTCGTCGTTAGAGTTTAGTTATGCGTTTGGGCACACGAACGTGGCTCGTGACATGGCTTTGAATGTTGATTATAATCATGGACATGCGATCCACACTTTGCTCTGCGTCTTACGGTGCGTCACTCGAGTTGAAGGCTTGAAGCTCTGTCGTACGACCTGTACATACGGTGGACCCCGAAACAGGGCAGCATGTGTCGTCTCGCATCTCGTGCCACGGTCTTCTGACAACACCCTATAAGTACAGTCCTAGAAATCCCAGAGCATGAAACGCAGATGGCTATGGCCCCCAGTTCGCTGGGGGGTAAGGGGCGCGGACCACGATACGGACAAAGCGGACGCGACGGATCCGTAAGGCGAACGTTGAGACGTCATCGAACGCATACGAACACGCACCATCGGGTGGAAGGTCATGAATACCTTCAAAGATGTCACTGTCTACCGTGAGGGTACACCCGCCAGCTAGGGGCCTAGGGCATGACGGTCATGACCCCACTTACGCATGGAGATGCCAATCGTTCAACCTGGCTGAATTAGACTGTCTGTTGCGCTGTCATGGTTTGTGACAAATACGTGGCCACTTATCCATGGAGCATCCAAGGTCCGGGGTTGTCCGTAATGAATCGGACGACTACTTTGCCACCGCTCACGATATCTCTCGTGTCGGGTTTATCGTAATTGCGGTATCGGGGAGCAGTACTCTTGTCGACCGCGAACTGGTGCTGTTGGAGATATCTCACATCAAAGAGCAATCATACTTGTGGAACACCAACCAATGTCATGCAGATGGAAAGGATGCTAATCAGGGACATGCGTTCATGGTAATGACATGGTGCGCCGGAGCTACACGACATGCATCGTCACGTCACGAACAAACGGGCTAGGGAGCAGGCATGCTCGGAATATGTCTCAGCTTGGGACGGTGGCTGAATTCCTGTCGCTCCTCGAGACTGACTCTCTTGATAAAGGTTAGCAAGTGCCTTCGAAACAAAGCGGCCGCGATCAGCCCATTCAAACACTTATCGTGGAGTCTGTAAATCCGAGCGCGAAGCTGCCGCGCTGTCACTGTCGATGAATCCAGGTATTGTAGTGTGCGGTTCTGTTCAGCTACGGCTGTAGTCAACACTTGCGGTATTCTGTATCGCGTTTCCACCGCACTCGCAGGAACGAGGGTCACCGATTCAGAGACATCGATCATCGTTGCATGACGAAGCACGCGATTGCTTCTCGAAGAGTGCGCCTTTAAGGTACCGTCCATTGACAAGATCGCACCGCGATAAAGGCGCCACTGCAGCATTGGCAGAAACCGAGCATTGAATATGCTTACAAGTTCGGGTCAATGAGGTCCCATTACCTTGCCTGCAAGGTCTCTCGAAGGTCGAAATTGTCCCACTTTTTCGATGACACGTGATGTCACGTGGATCGCACCTTTGCTTTGCATCTATTGTTGTTGTCAATCCTGTGCACCTCCAACGGTGCAAACGTGGACGGCGGGGGCGGACCAAGCTCTCCTGTCTATCGTTGTCAAGATCTGCGAAGATGGGTTTTGGCTGAGCAGGTACGTACGCGAACGACGCCCACCGACCACACCATCAACACTGATCGCTGCCCACAGCAACACCTCCTGGACCAAGCCAACCCAAGCCGCACCTACCCTCGCTGATGTTAAGGGGGCCTGCTTCGGCATCAGTCCCACCCACACCATCTTCGGCACCGACTTTACGACAGTCGTCAACAACGTTCAACAGCTCGAAGACACCGTCGCTACTCAAGGCCACGCCAGACGAGGGTTCGTGCCTTCCGGCGATGGCACGACCGAATTGAAATTTCGTCATGTGTTCTTTCAAGTGCGTCTACCCATCAAACTGCTCTTGGTCCCGACTGACACGTCCATACTAGCCCAGGGACTCTACCGATGACTACCCTACTGACGACCCCATTCGGTCTTGGCCGACACATTCCACCGCCGCCAGTGAGGCCCTCAAAGAGATCGTCGAAGTCCGCACGCACAACATTTGCCCTCTCCACGCGTACGATGCAAATGGAAAGCTGATCCCCCCTCAGGCGTATCGCGCCCGTCTCCAGGGCGCCTCTGCACATATCCACTTCGTGCTCTCCCACACCTCCTTCAAAGACTTCAACAACTTCACCGCTGACATTCACTCTATCCAAGTTCTACAAACCGCCCCTGCCCCCGCGCCGCCCCGTGTGGCCAAGAAACTACCGGCGACGTCCTTCACCGACCCGCTGCTGTCCATGAAAGGGAAGCACCCCGCCAAGTGAAAGCACGCCACGAAGTAAGCTGCGCCGAACAATTTCTCCGCCCGTTTCTTCTGTGTCTCTGTTCCGTTAATCATGTTCCGTGTCGTTCCCGGCCAAAAGTACTAACTCCTTTTTGATTACATTGCGTGGGTGCTGACTCCCACACTTGTTAATCACGTCGCCACACATTATACTATTGCTACTGTATCCCTTTTCTGGGTCCCGTTTCTTCTCCGTCTCTGTTTCGTTCATAGCGTTCCGTGTCGTTCTCCTCAAAAGTACTGACTCCCACTCTTGTTAATCACCTTGCCACACATTGTACTATTGCTACTGTCCTGTCCTCTCATTGTAATTCAAACGGGTTGGAGTCTCCTTGCCTACACCTATGTTAAGCAAGGTATCTGCCGACGCAGGCGGCATTTCCCGAGTAGTAACCTGGCTGTAGCTCTGTGAACTGTACAGCATTGTACAGAGCTGTACAGATCTGTACAAAGGAGGTTGTTTTACAGATGTTAAAGGTGATCTCTGTGGATGAACTCATGATGCTGAGGGAAGAGCAACGGGCCAAACGAGAGGTAGATGGGACACAGGGGGGTGATCCCATCCCCACTCGCAAGGGAGCCATTTACGCCACCAGTGCCAACTAAAGTCGTGAGGTAACTCCAGAACATCAGACTATGCTTCTTGGCCCAAGAGTTTGCTCCTCGCGCTGGGTCTTCGGTAATGGTGTTATGGAAGCAAAGGACTATTTATATATCAGTCTCCTATCAAGACCTTTTTTGCCATGAGTGAGAATGCTTCGTACCAAATTACTTATGTACTGGTTCCATCAAAGGAACTCGGATTGGGCTCTTGTAACCATCATGGAGGGCCTGTGTTGGATTGGAAAAGGCACCCATTTGATTCTACTCTCAACCCATCGCCAAAATGAAGTTCATCGCCATCGACTCCCTCATGCTGATATTTATGTGTAACACTATGTTTCCGATGACGGACCTTCCACGTCTCACCATTCGTTTTAGCATTTAGAGCTTCCTAATCATATCCCTCTACCTCTCCCCCCCAGATCCTTATTTGCCTCTTCACATAGTGGGGTGACCAGCCCACCTAGGAAGTACACGTCTCCACGAGCGATGAATTCGGTCCGAGATGAACTCGATGTCCGAGTTTTCACGATCGCACGAAGATATGTACATCACCTGGGGTCTTGGACGAATTCGGACGAGCATTTGAGTCAACTCGGAACTGGTCTCTCCTCCTTCCCGCCCCCATTTTGATTTCTCCTCAGTCGTCACTCAGTGATGGCCTTGGTGCCATCCTGGGTCACAGTTTTGCATGGCCGGTGAAATTTAACTAAAGAGTAAGATCAGGGCTTGGTTCAATTCCCAATAGGATTTGGGTGAACTCACTGGTATGCTTTCTCGAGCCCCTCCGCATCCAGTTTGAATCAACTCAGGCGGCAAAATAAGATTTTTTACATCTTATGTCTACCCACCCGCTCGCAAGCTTCAGCTCGACAAATGACGCATGGAAAAGACATCCACGTTTCAGGGTGCCCAGCTCACTTAGCCTCGATTATTTCAGGTACACGTCTGAAGAAGGGTCACGCAATGCTGATTTTCGTACTCGTAGTAATCTTTTGAATATTCGCAACTCATCCTTGAAACCTAGTCTGGTGACCAGGCCCGTCCTATGAGGCGGATAAATCCTCGATAGAGCCATCCAGCGGTGATTTGAGACTTGACACGAACTGGACCTCAGGACCTTTAGAATGGTGCTAATTTCTGTGTGATGGGCGTGCGCGAGTCACTTCTCGAGTTGCTACTCGTGATGGTCACCGGCGATTGGCACCGTTCTACAGGCATGATTGCTTAGAACCCCAGTCGCGACGGAACGCAGTGAGAGATTCGCCATTGCGGACGAGATCGGTGCTCCGAAACGGTGGTTGCGTTCACTGCAGGTTGGTCTCGTGGGACGTTGGCGGCAATGGTGCGAACGCGGGCTTCAACACAGCACTTACCGGCGTCAATCAACATGCGCTGATAACCACTTCGTTACCACGTTCGACCACTTGCCCGCCCTCGGACACCCATGCACAATGCACTGTTGATTTCTGAAGTACTCGGCTGTATCGTTGACTGTCTGGCAGAAGATGTAGTGCGGAACCCAACAGACTTTCGTGCCAAAGATACTCGGAAAGCTGGCCGGCGGGCTCTGGCGGCGCTTTCAACCACTTGCCGTGCTCTCTCCGAACCCGCACTTGATGCCCTTTGGCGCAGACTACACAGTCTACGGCCTTTCCTATGTTTGTCTACCAACGCTTCGTTTGACGATGCAACAGTGGATGGAGCGTTGGTATGGTATTTCTTGTTCGAGGATGCACAATGCTTACAAGAACATCTGAACCAGCCTCCATTCAACGAAGAAGAATGGAACGTTGTGTTGCGCTACGCCCCTCGCGTTCAAGAATTATCGCTCAAACATGAGCATCTCTCCATAAAGATTTTACAGTCCTTATGGTTTCGCACCACGCTGCTACTGCCCAACCTCCGGAAACTCCGTTGGATCTATGAAGATTACGCAGCAATCGCCTCGATCCGTTTACTCCTCGGCCCTTCACTTGTTCATCTCCAAGTGTGGCTTGACGGCGGTGATCATAGCGCCGTTCTGGGATTCCTCGAGTGCTACCAGGCTTTATGCCCAAACCTCAAGTCACTCCACCTCGGCCATCTATGTCGCTTTCCCCACGTGACAGCCGCAATTTCGCGTGCCATCTCTCGCTCCCAGAGCTTGGAGAGCCTGGGTTGCGATCCCGTCAATGAAGCGGCGTTGATCCACATCGCTGAATCCCGTTGCCTCAAAAAGTTCAGTGCTAGCTTACTCAATTACCAACCAAATAACCTGAGGAGGCTTGCTGGCCGTGGCACCCCCGACCACCCTCCTTTCGAGAACTTGCGCGTCCTTGAGCTCCGTGTCGAAGATCTTTCTTCCATCATCCCGTTCTTGACATCGCACCACCAGCCGTTCGAAGAGGTCACCTTCGACTTTCGTATGCTTCCTGCGTCTAAGGTGTTTCATGAATTCTTCACCGCTCTCAGTTCACCTACGCGCCAGAAAACTCTGCGACGGATCAGGCTTCACTGCCTCGGCTTGAGAAAACATGGAATAGTATCTTCGCAGCTTGTTAACTTTGATGTTCTGAGCCCACTGATGACCTTCAATCTTCACGAGTTCGACATCAATATCAACAATCCTGTTTCCTTGAATGACGACGAACTTGTTCGGTTGGTCCAAGGGTGGCCTGAACTGGAGGCCTTCAACTTCAACCAACGCAGCGGGTGGGATTATCTACCACCCATCCAGATCCCGACGCTGAGGGGTCTGTTGCTTTTACTCGCACAATGCCCAAAGCTGCGTGATCTCGGGCTATGTGTCGATGCCAGGAACATCCCATCGTTATCAGAGGACGAATCGTCGATCCGTAACACGGCCATCCAGAGGCTCTCGGTCGGGAATTCGCCCATTCAAGGGCCGGTGGCAAGAGTTGCGCATTTTTTGGTGGAGCACCTTCCCTCGTTGATTGCGCTGCCGGCGTGGACCTCTTTGAGCGGAAAATCGGTGTCATTGGATTACCGACGGATGTGGAGGGAAGTTTACATGGAGATTCGAGAGACCTTTGGTCGGGGTTCGAGTTCAGAGTCGAGTGATAGCGACTCGGAGATGGAGATCGTGTAGCTCTCCAAGTACAAGATGTATAGTAATCTCACGCGATTCGACCATATGTGTGCAGGACACCGACTAGGTCCATGTTGAGGGCTCGCCACTTCCCTGTGTGTCGCGTTGCTTCCGCGTCATGCGGGGAGCTTCGAATACTCACTACTGTACCTTATCATCTCCTCCGTATTCAAGGAAAGTAGCACTTAGCTTTCTCCACACCCGAAGCAATGGCCAATTGTCGGTTCTTGTGTCCCTTATACCTCAAACTCTGATCTGGAGCTAGGGGGTTGAAGCATCCTGCGTTTGAATACTAAATGTCGACGACCTTGTCCGCGTATTAATCAACAGCCTGAATGAATAATAAGTGAGCGACTCAAGACAGTGGTGACACTGTTCGCATACTTTCAAGCGTCAGAGGGGCCTCGTCACGAATTTTCGTGAGCTCCACCTTTTCCGTTCCGACGGGGCTTCTACAGTATCGGATGAATCTCTAGCAGAGAGTTTACACCACCCGGCAGGCAATCTGTCCTTCTCAGACCACAAACTTTCCTATTGAGCACTCAGAAGACACGGATTTAGATATGGACATAGGAACACCCACGCGTGACTCAATGCATGACTTGGAGAACAAGATACAGGACGACGAAAGGTGATCGTGCGGACGCCCCGAAACGGATCACCAGGATGCACGACGGGCGTTGCAGGGGCGCGCGCACCATCATACGAGCGTCCGAGAGACGTAGCACCCGAGCATTCCAGCGCCGAGGAGAAACATCGCGTCGAAGCGACCTATTCGAGGTCGAGCGCGGGGAGATTGCCAGTGCATGAGCTTCAAGTTAAGATCGACGGCCTGGTCCGCGGGCCCGTACAATCCGCGCGTGAGTCAATGGTCCGTCGATGATAACTCGTCGAGTCCATCACGGTGCCAAGTTGGCCATGCGTGCTGAGTTTGTTGGACCAATGGTCGTCTGAACGCGGTGGCGAAATGAAATATGCATCCCTCGGCTGTACAGAGCTTCATGGGGGATTGCGGCAGGGATGGCGTTGTGACATCTGTCACCAGTCACCAGCTGTACAGCATACCTAATACTGGTTGATTAGTACATACTAGTATGTCCGAGTCGAAGTCACAAGAAGTAACTGAATCAAACCCTTGCTCAAGTTACTAGTGCGATGGGGGGACAGTCAGGTACGCACGGGTGAGGTAGTACATATGAACTCTAAGACAGGACGCTGCCATCGGTTCATTCTGGCAGACGACGCGCTGTCAATCTGTCAATAACTTCCTGTCCAATGGCCATTTCTGAGCGTTCTGAATCCGCTGTCTACACTATAACCTACCCACGCACTTCCTAATGTGTCCTGGGCCTTGGCGGTCGCGTATATAGACTAGTATGATTGGTGAGTTAGAATGCCCCACTCCCTTTCTTGTTCGCTTCCACTTGTCTAAGTGATGGTCCAGGTGAAGACAACTGAATCTATCCGCCAACAAAGTGTTGGCATCATAGGCGCCGGCGCAGCTGGATTGATCACGGGCTACACCCTCCTGCACGATGGATTTCAGAATGTACAGCTTTTGACTCGCGACAAGTCTGCTGGGGGCGTGTGGTCAAAAGACCGCGTTTATCCCGGCGTTTCAATCAACAAGTGAGTTTCCAGTAAACAGTGTCCGCTTTTTCAAGGTATCTCACAGGTTCGCGTCTGTAGCGTGCATGGAGAATTTAGGTTCTCTCCCTTACCAATGCCACCTCCCATGCTCAAGGGGAAGACAGGGAATCGCCTTTGTGGCGAGGACATGACAACTTATATGGAAGAATTTGCCGATACGTTTCTTGCAGGAAAAATACGATTCGAAACAGAGATTCTGGGCATTCGCCGCGGAAGGGACGGTTCCGGTTGGGAGGTCGAGGTCCTCGATCTCAGGACGGGCAACAAGGAGGTGTTGAGTTACGCTCGCATCGTTTTGTGTACTGGGGTCCGTGTTTCCGGACGTCACTCTTCCACTTTCCCAACCTTGTTCATCATAGGGATGCAGTCAAGCTCATGTCCCTGAGATCTTGTCAGCAAAGTCTGCGGAACAAGCTGGCTTTCGCGGGCCAGTTGTACACTCCTCTGAATTCGCATCACGCGTCGATCAAATTCTGAGCGAGGCTCAAGTGAATCCAGAGTACTCAGTTGTCGTGGTCGGAGGAGGCAAATCTGCGCAGGAGTGAGTAGCGTTGCCAGTTGCCCCGCAATATATCTAACGAATAGTCTCAGCATCTCCTCTCATTTGGCTCGTCACGGAATCAGCGTAACGGTCGTTTTCGAAAAGGTGGACGCTGTATTGGCGTACCCGATTCAGCTCCCCGAGTGTATCAGGAAGAGCAGGTATGCTCCGGCTGTCCTTGGGTCACATTTTGCTCACAACACGACATCAAGGTGTCTCGGGGTATTCTCGCCACATATCGAGCTACGAACCCATCTCGAGTAAGTTACACTGTGGTGTAGAAACGGTTGATCCTGAGTGACCATCGATCAGACGCTTCTTACACACCACCACACTCGGCAGCATAATTACACGCGCTTTCTGGAACTTTTTAACATGGAGTTCTGTATGTGGTCTATCGTTACGGACGATCAGCTCAACACTAATGACGTGCAGCTCGATGTGCTCAAGATCCCAAAAGATTCGCCACTGCAGAACGCACACTCGTTGTTCTGGGGTATTCGTACCAACGACGAGGGAACCGGTAGGAAGGATGGCTTCCATGCCCTCGTCAAGCAGGGAAAGATTAAGCTTGTCGCTCCATCCAAGGCAAATGGCTACCCCGCAGATGGGGAGTCCATCGTGCTCCGGGACGGGCGGACGCTTCGAGCACATGCTGTGATCCTTGCCACTGGGTTTTCTTCGTCTTGGAAAGGCATCTTCACTGGTATGCTACTGATAACTTCATACCGCCAGTGCTCATGACTACCTCAGACAAAACTATCGAAGAGCTCGGTATAGGAAGGCACTCTCCTTCGCAGGACGTCGACGAATGGAAACATTACAAGACACTTTCGTCACCGCCAGCGGCCCATCCACAGAGGGACCAGTGGTCATCGTCGATCTATCGTGGCATCGTTCCTGCAAAAAACATCACCAAACGAGACTTCGCCATCAATGGTGCCTTCGTAAGTAGCATCCGTATTAAAAAGGATCTCGATGTCGTTCTGATTCACAATACCGTTCACGTTACGTTTCACGTTTCGTAAATGGACAGTTCACCACGAACAATGGATATACATACGAAGTGAGCGCGCATTGGATATCGTCGTACTTTCTTGGGGACAAGATGCGTTTACCCTCCACGGCCGAAGAAGCGCTGGCGGAGACGGAGAGGAACGCAGCTTGGATAAGGAAGCGGTTCCCAGACATGCTGTTGTGGGTCAACGAGAGCTACAGCAGCGGGATCGCATTCTGGTCGTGCGTATCGATGCCCTTTTCTCTTTCGCTCTGCATTAGAGCTGAACGCACACATCAAGGTGGCCACAAGCGCTGGATGAACTATTGGACGATATGGAGCTTCCGGGCATGCGGTCTGGTGGAAACTGGTTCACGTGGCCTTTCAAAGTCATCTCTGTGGATGAACTCGCGATGCTGAGGGAGGAGCGACGGGCCAAACGGGAGGCGGATGGGACACATGTGGGATCGTCACTCCCATTGGCGAGGGAGCGGTCTGCGCCACTATCATCGGATTAGAATCGCAAGGTAACCCCGAACATGAGACCACGCTCTCTGCCCCGAGTCTACTTACTCGCCTGGGTCTTTTGACCATGGTGCTAGGGAGGTAAAGAAGGACTATTAGATACCGACCCCCTTTCCATGCTTTTTACCATTCACTTGCTGGTCTCCATCAAATGAACTCGGATCTGATTGCATAGATCTTGTAGCCGATGTCGTGCTCCCCTGTTGGATTGGGGAAAACACCCACTTCAGCTACAATATGCACTCTGGATATCGATTCGTCGCCATCGTCCTCGTACTAGAATTGATACATCCATGGATGTGTAATGTTTCGGAATGACGGTCTCCCGCACGTCACTGGCCACCGTTCGTGTGGATATTAGCACTTAAAGTCTTCCCAATCACCCCATCCCTCTCTCTATCCCAACCCTCGATCGTATTGTTTGCCTCCTCACACAACACTTCAAACGCATGTAGGATATCCGCCTCCTCGGTGCGCTCCGCCCCAACAGCGCAGCGAATACAAATCATCCCATTCAGTTCTGTGTGGGTAAATGCGACGTCGTGCCGCGCAGACAACCGCATGTAAAACGCCCGATTGAGTGCGTTCAGTTGTTCTGGTTCAAGAGACCGCGTTGGGTATTCAAGTCGGAACACGCTCAGAGAGAGACAGGGCGGCGTGACGAGCCGCAAGTGAGCAGATTGCTCGATGAGGGAGACAAAGGAGTCGCTACGTTGGATCGTCTGCATGGGGACACATGTCATGTAGGAGAAGAGATGGAAAAGGAATCGAGACATGCACCGGTGAGCCGAGGATGGACACATGGCGAAACGAGAGGAGACTCGCCTGTCGGATGTACTGTTGGAAACCTTGCACCCCATAAGACCTCAGCACGAACCACAACTTGAGGGCGCGGAACCGCCTTCCAAGACCCAAGTGCCAGTTGCGGTAGTCGATTACCGTGCCTGATCTCCATTTGGATGGATCATGGAGATGTAGGGGATCGATACCATCGTGAGGCAAAGGAAACGATACCAGAAACGCGTACGCACCTGCACCACCATGTTTCGATCGCAAATACTCGGGCGTCACATCCAACGCATCCGTCAAGTTCTTGCGTTCCCGCACCCAAAGCGTTGAACAGTCAAAGGTGACGAGTCCCCACTACGAATGTTATTGGGGTTAGAATTTCATTCGAGAGGAAGCACAGAACAGGGTGGAATTTCGATACCTTGTGAAAGTTTGTGCAGAACGAGTCTGCGTACTTGTTGATGTCATTGAGCAAGCAGAGATCCCTATATTCCGGACACGCCATGGATACTCCGGCCCATGCGGCGTCTACATGGAGCCACAAAGAGGGCGTGGAAGCGACTAGCCCACCCCCGGGACTTCTCAGGGTAAATCCTTTCTTCTCAACATGACGAGACTTACCGATATCTCCTAGTTCTCCGAGATGGTCAATAGCACCTGAGGAGGTGGTACCAACCGTGGCAACTATAACAATGCTCTCGTCAGGAATGGACCATCTCCCAGCACAGTTGCATGAGAGAACGCGTACTGAGAATGAATGGATACATGCCGGCAATGGCGTCCTCTTCCAGCGCACGCTTAAGGGTCGCGCCACAAAGGGCGTAGTTGTTCTCGGCCGTGACCTCGAGCGCACGTACGTTCAACCCTAATACCAGCCCTGCCTTTTTCCCCAATGAATGCGTTTGCGTCGTCGTATACAGAACCAGTTTCTCGGCGGGCACATCGGGGTGCTGGCGCACATACCGCGATCGCGCAGCGACGGTGGCCACGAGCGTCGAATCGGATGCGGTCGTCTATTTACATGGGTGAGACGGCAAAGAAATGAGAGAACAAGAATGTTGATGTCCACCTGGATGACACCACCTCCAATGCCGGAAGTATTGTAAAACGCAACGTCGAGACCGAGCATCTCAGCCGCCCAGTCCATCACCACTGCTTCGAGCTCCGTACATGCTGGGCTGGCGGACCACTTCCAGTCATTGCCAATGGGACGGAAATATCAAACCAAGATGAAGAAGAGGGTAAGCAACAGTGAGCGCGGACGAGCGTGGAGGACACGAGAAGATGGGGACAGAACTCACATTGAATCCGGGGTTGGGTCCGATACCACTTGCGTACAGGTCCCCGAGGATGGCTGCAAAGGTGCTGGCGGTAGTAAAGTAGGCAAAGAAGCGTGGGTGTTGCCAGTGCATCAGACCTTTATTTTTATGTTTCCCGAGGGAGTGTCTCAGTAATGATTCGAGTCTTGGTGGCGAGAAACGTGGTGGTAGGTACCTGGGACGATAAGCTTGTGGTAGTCTTGCGTGATATTCTCAAAAGCCTCGCCCGTCTGCGGTGCTGACGCTGTGTGAATTGTCGTGAGGTCGAGGTGCAGATGGACATGCAATACTAACGAGGCCGTACAAGGAAGAGCTCGTCTGAGATATCCAGGCTCAACCTGTGGTGCGACAGGCTTGTTTCGAAGGGAATAATAGTAATCACATATGTGATCGATCGCTTGATAGCCTGCACGGCGGAACCTTGTGCGTCTGGGTCAGCGACAGTACGGAAAGGTATGCTCGCATCCAATCGAACAAAGGAGTTCACTGACTCTTCAATGTCCATGATTGCAAAATGCGAGGTTCCCAGGAATGAGAGCTCGACTGTGCCGGAAACGGTCATATGTCTATTCAATTATCTTGGTTACCTTATTCTCCTTCCAAAGTCTGAAACGGGAAGGAACCCGCGATAGAGCACACCCAAAGCGCATGATCTTTATCATATTACAGGCGGGATAATCAGGCCTTAATTTTGTCTTTAATCAGATTGGTGCTCCTTGATCAGGCAGGCGCTCAATAGCGTATCGCCTCGCAACAATGTACATGAGTGGAACTCCCGGAATTTTCCGTATTCGTCGCCGGAGCTCACGATCGCATGTTGCGACGATATAGCACTTGTGTGCTGTCACACGCTGCACTAGGCAATCGTCGGCATACGTTCCAGTATGACTGCAACGGAGGCGCTCAAATCGAGGATCACGAGCCACTCTTGAGGGACATTCCAGCTCTCGAGGGATCGGAAGAAAAAGCCGCAACTCACCGGAGAGCCACGCGGTAACGGTGGCCAAGTTTCTCAAGCTCAGCCATTACACAATCGGTCACGCATGGTATACCTTGCCATAAACAGTCAGATAGTGCTACTGAAACGAAGGAGAACGCACATTTGGCATAGAGGCAGTCCATCATGCCACTGATAAGCTCCAGCTTGTTTTGAAGGCTAAAATTGATAAAATTGGTGTCGATGAGCACGCGGTATGGTGGCACAAGTTCCGTATTGTGCGCGAGAAAGAGAGAAGACGCGATTTGTGGACTGAGGTAGCATAGTGAAACGCTGGAGCGTATAGGGTTACGACCACGTACACTCGACGAACTGCTTTTGCTTTTTCCTCTTCCTCCTTCTTCTTTTGCTTTAATTGGTTCTCTTTCCTGTCAAGATATAGTTTATATGCCCCATGTCTGGTGAAGCAGGAGAGTAATCTCATACAATCGGGCGTCATTAGGACTCAGTAGTCGTTTGACCCCTGCGAATTTGCGTGTCTTTTTGGCCCTCCCCTGCAACGCATGAATAGGGAATAGAGAGTTAACCTCTTGACATACCATCGTCTGATTCACTGGACCTTTTTGGTGCGAGTTACTTGCTCCACGATGGAGTCCGGGACGATCGATGAGCGGGCTGGCCGCCGCGATCAGCACACTTTCCAACTCCGCTGATACCCGATAAGGAAATCGCGTCTCGCGACCTGCGCCACCGTCCCGACGACGACGCAGACAGTCATATATTGGAGGGCACGATCGAGAGGATTACTATCTCTGCGACACATCCAATATATTTCACATAGGTATTTATGTCTCTCGAATCTGCATATATTCTCTATCCTAGACGAGTGTCTGGACTCTTGACTCGGAGAACGCCTGGTTTCAAGTTAGTGCTACCTGTTATCTTTTCTCAATGGTCGCCAGTGACTGGCCCCATCCCGATGATGTGTAGCTGAGATTCGGTTGTTATACTAGCCCGAGTACTGTACCTACTATCCGCAACCCGGGCGTTACGAATTTGGCTACTGAAAGTCGAGGAAGTGGGACGCCTGAATCCGACGTCACATACTTCATTTCGATTTACATGATTTCTGCCGATCGGAGCAACTAGTGGTATCATGATGTACAAGGAGTTGCACTTTGTACACAGCATGCCGGTAAACAGATAAGCAATAAGGCCGGAGTGAACATCCGACTATCAACGTTAGCCAATGGTGATGCGGTACTGTACCGCAACGCCCGAGCTCCCGAGGGTTCGAACATACTCTACATTGCCTTCGCAAACGCTGGGACAGCCGAGTTGATCTCTGAGGAGGAATCGTCGTGAACATAGCTGGTTCCTGAATCAAGAACCTTCATGGGCACCGCGCCTGAAACTCGTCGCGGCTGGTCGGTGGTCGCAGTGGTCACGATCTCAACCTGTGCAAAAGTCACGTCAAAAACAGTCGGTTCGGAAGAAAAAACCTGTTGTTGCCCAAACGATACCTGTGTACGACTTCTCGCCATGCTGTCCCCACCAGTCCCGTTCCCAAATAGAACATTGTCCCGCAGTGTTGAGGTGGCCTTCCACCCTCCGCGGGCATTCAGTGTGGACAGGATTGTGTTTGAATATAATTTCGACAAAGCAAGGTCCCAGATGAAGTTCCTGCAGGGAGAAGATCAGGGACCACATACCCAGTCATCTTCTATGAAACCAAGTGCCTACCATGTCTTATCCTAGACACCAAAATATTTAGATGCACACCTTGTGGGGAACGCTTTACTTACCCGGAGTAGCAGGAGTAACGTTACGTCCACCGTGGCTGACACGGCTGTAATCAAACCAGTCTGCACAGACACTGTATTGTGTCGGGTCATCCGATTTTTTTTTTCACCTAGCGTACAAGGAACAAACTCACGTCGGATAATCCTGTTAATGATATCATCTGTGGCGGCGAAGCCCGTACGTTTGCGCAACTAACCAGAATTGAGGAAAAGATTAAATAATAGTGTCTATAACACTCACCAAGCTATGCACCAACGATGCTGTAATAATGACGTCTGCGGCGGCTGAAGCTGCTAGCCAAGCAGCCACAGCTGGATAGTTTTCGGGAAATCGAGAATATTCAAAGTCGATGTGGATGAGTCCAATCGTGACTGCGACACCACCAGCTATAGCGGAGCTGCTGAGATAACAACCATCTACGAAAATTAAAGTCCAACTTACCGAACGAGCAGGCGGCCAAACAGCTGATGATAGCAGGCAATACCATCGACTTACTCATGATTTTCACACGCCAAGCGATGAAGAGTTGCACCGGAAGAGAGATCATTACCTATAGATGAGTATATTAGTTTAAAGCCAACGTAAATCATTTCTCTAGACTGACTGTGGTCACGGGATCTTCGGACGTCCAGTCAACAAACTCTGTCCAATGACATTTGAGATCGCTCACTAGTCGCTAACGCTGGAACTTCGAGTGAGCACAAATAAGGTGCGACGATGAGACTGATTCTTACTTATAGGTGCATATTCAGACACATGCGGCGTAGCTATGCGACCTACTATGAGAATCGCGCCCATTTTCCCGAAGAAAAATGAATACCGTAGCGAATGATGAGAGGCTCGTAGACAATGCCGACGACAAGTGCCGTGTTCAATGTCTCGCAAAATAGCAAGTAGACCACCTGTTCCAATCGAAACTGGGTTCCTGTCGAGCGATTCCGGGTAAAAAACTCACAAACATCTTCATCCACAGTTTATCGCTACCGATTTTTCCGACCCTTCAGTCTTATGACAGACGATCTTGCGACCATTTCTTACCTCTTGAATGTCTGGAAATATATAAGACCCTGTCGTAAATGTTCAGCAAACCTCTCGCACGGTTTGAACGGGCTTCGTACCTGTATAGCCGTTACCTGTGTTCTCTCGTTTCAGCATAATATCCAAGGACGAACGTAGAGTTCTATGCGCTTACGCCGTACAGTATACAGTTGATGCATGTGCCAATAAGTATGGGACCATACCTAAAACGAAAAGAATAAGAAACAATTCTAAGAACAGTGTGACCGCGACTCACGTTGACCCAACAGAATCAGCCATGTTAGAGGGAAACTCGCGGAACGCGCACTGGCATGTACTCCCGCATGGCGCCGACTGGGATTACTTATAGGGCTCTCCATGGTGACGCTAACCTCGGTTGTACCTATTTTGAGGTGCCATACGACGTGTTTAGGGCGGCACGATGCACCAAAGGCGGCCTGCTAGCGTCCGAGTTTCAGGCGGACATTGCCACGCCTGTCCTGAATATGACTAATAACTGATCCATGTCATCGCATTTCGAGCCCAAGTGAGTGGTTGTGGAAACGTCCTAGTAGGATCACATGTTTCCGCTCTACTGACTCCTCGCAGTACTTGATGAACATGAACATTCGCAGAATCCACATGGCCGGGCAGCCTGTACGTCAACTCGAAACCAGTTGCAAGGTTCGGCCCCGCGGGTATACACTGCAACTCCGCGGGTAGTTCTGGTTGGTAAGGTGGCAGTGTGTTAGTCCGTACCATTCGAGGGTATGGTATTGGCACGAAGGGGGTCCTTTGTTGCCGGCACGAACGACGCTCCGAATTAGAGCAAAAGATATAAACTAACTAGTTGTCAGTGCACTTGCCAATGCCCTTCGCCGGGCATCGCCCCAAGTTCGGCGGTCAATGACCCGTTGTCAATGAGATACTAGCTCATGTCGCAGGCACAGGAACCACCATCTGGACTTGACGACGCCCGACGCATCCACCGGCACTCGGGGCGCATGGACCCGGAGCAAGTTTGTGGCACCCGCTGGATGGATCTGCACTTTAGTACACAATCTAGCGGTGCGATCAATCGCGAATCATGCAAGACTCTGGTCCGAGAGTGACCAAACGGTTTAACTTGGGACGCTTGGGCCGACACCCCGGTTTCTGAAGGTGCGATCCAAACGTTGGAGACTATACCAAGACTATACGCACACTATTGGGCAGAAGTCCGTTCCTTCCCGAGAGTTGCCTTTCTTCCATTCCGCCCGTGGCGTCGGCGAGAGATCGAGCCGGTGTCATCCAAGCCGCTTCCCCAGGGAGGCGAGTCTGTTTGACCAATTTCACATGCTGGTTTGGACTCTGTCCTATCTGCGGGCGTACGTAAGCCGTTCACGATGGGGGAAAACGTGACAAGAAATGTGAAACACGCGTATCCTCCAGTGAGTCCCAAGTTTGCCTTTCCGTATGGGACACCGACTGATTCGAGGGACGAACGACGGTTCTCAAGGACACCGAAAGCCATCTCCGACGATTACCTTGCTCTCAACGGCCCGGTCAAGTCGAGCGACACGCCGTACCGTACCTCGCCGCCGTCGCCTTCCCCTGCCAGTGTTCTTGTCCTCGACTCTTTGCTCGACCGCACGTACGAATATGGGAACAAGAGTCTATCCCAAGCGCGCGCGAGCGTCAGTGCATCGGTCCCTTCGGGGAGGCCCTTGAAAGCGCGGTAAATGCTTTTTCGGAGGGTGTCGAAGAAGTGAGTTTGGGGATTCGCCCCCTCGTCGTTGTCTGCGGTGAGAAGTATGAATATGACGTTTGTGAAGGTGGGCGTGAGACGGGAATGCGTCGAGGTTCGCTTGGATGGTGGTGTCTACAATGTTGCTGCCCGTCGTCGGAGCTGGAGTGATGCGTGGCATCGGCGTATGCAGGGATGATCGCAGTGGGTTCACGTTCAGTTTGCTAGATCTAGAAAGCCAACGACCAAGTGGCCATGGTCAATTTTCCCTTTCGAGGAAAGCACTGTGAGGACAATACTTGCTCATAGCTATATGTAGCTTATAAGGATGCCACACCAGCACGAAACACCTCCCAATCGAATCGCACGATCCCAAAGTTTCCCAGGGTTTGTATTGGCGTCAGGGCTCTCATTTGCCACCACCATGACGTGGGCCTGGACAGACTTGACAAACTCTTTGGCTTGAACAGTATCTCCATCAACGGCACCTTCCACTGATCACCACGACGGATAAGTTTTTTTCCTCAGGGGGGGAAACGGGAAGACGCGCGTCCATGCAGTGGCCACGGTCGAGTTATGCGGGAATAACGGATCAATTTCGAAGGGCCCGGGGCATGTGCATACTACTGCATAGTAGAATAGAAGCTGCGCAGAGCTACCACGGCAGGGTCGGCTCAGCCAATAGGAAGGAGGCGAGTAAGGTGAGCGGCAAGTGAAAGTCTCAATACTAATAGTCCGTGAATAGAGACCAGATCGTCCAGTTAGATGCAAGCCGTCTATATACCAGACTAGGACTCGGATGCATCGAGTGAATAGGCTTAAGAGTTGCAAACGGTTGGGCCTCATCCGGCCGTACGACATCGTCTTTTTGATCACGATGCGCCTATCCCGGGTTTATACGAATGATCCGAGGCGATCGCCGACGGGAATCCACGCTGTAATATACTGTAATAGCAGGAACAACAGCAAAGTGTCCAATTTGGATGCCTTGCCTGAAGAACTGAGACTCCAATCCCGTCTGAAGAGCCAAATGTTGGGATCACGCGGGGCACGTACTCGGAACATGGTCCATACGCATGGCTTTACTATGCGCGGATACGATCATTTCTCACCGAATGCAGTCACCAGGAGATGCACAATTGCATCCTCAGCTCGCATTTCTGTATATTTTATCGATCAGACGCCTAGAGAACCTAGAATAGAATGTACTTGTATGCGGAGAACCTTTAAACTAACAAAAGGCATGTTATGGAAAGTGTAGCGGGCGAAAAGGTAGTCCATGGTTGGCGAAAAATGACCATGTGGCGCCATTGACAATGAGATCCAAATAGATCTGGTGCGTTCTATGCGTTGAATCGTTCGGGTCATTTCTATGGGTCCATGAGGGTGTCCGAGATGTCAGAGCGTTGATTTAGAAGTGGAATGGCCCGAGGTGCTATTCATGACATAGACAGGGGTGTCAATTCACACTCCGCTTCAGCCATTGTCTGCGTCGGGAAATCTCAAAACATCACCGTTTATTGTCGTTGTAGCAGAGAGATTATGGTACGAGTCCCTGCGCACGGATCCGAAGTTAAAAAATTGCGTGGACTCAGGAAATGGTTCATATATATGATAGCGGCAAACAACATTGTATCGATGACGTGTCCTTTCCGCGAATGGAAATGAGCGACCATATGCTCGACAGCCAATCGGAGTGCGTGCGTGCGTGCAGAGGACGGGGTCATTCGGGTTATTACCGGGGGGAATGCTGAGCCATCGTTGTGCACCTTTTCCCCCTCCACTAGCTATGCGTGAGCGACGCTGCGTGTGGGCGGGATCCAGCTGACAGCGTGCTGCAGGTCTCATCATCCGCGACGACCCCACCGCCGTCGGTGACTACATCGCCACCTACATCGCCAAGCGGTCTGCTTCTCCCTTTGATTCACGCCTCGCCCTCACGTCCCCCACAGCATAAACGACTTTGCGCCCACCGCCAACAAGCCGTTCGTCCTCGGTCTCCCCACCGGCTCGTCCCCGATCCCCACCTACAAGGCGCTCATCAAGCTCGTCAAGGAGGAAAAGCTCTCGTCCGTCGTTTTTCTTATCTCCTTGCGGCGTCCATGACGTAAAGCGCCAGCTTCAAACATGTCGTCACATTCAACATGGACGAGTATGTCGGCCTCCCAAGAGACCACGCCGAGTCCTATCACACCTTCATGTTTCGCGAGTTCTTTTCGCATGGTACGTGCCCTCTCTTATCGTTGACACTGCCTTCTTACGTCGCTCCCCAGTCGATATACCCCCCTCCCAAGTACACATCCTCGACGGCAACGCACCCGACCTCGTCGCTGAATGCGATGCATACGAGGCTGCCATCAAGTCGTACGGCGGTATCGAGCTCTTTCTAGGCGGTATCGGCGAGGACGGTCACATCGCATTCAACGAGCCCGGTCCGTCCCCCATTCGGATATGACATAATGATGACGCTGTCATCTCATCCCACCTTATCGCAGGCTCCTCCCTCGCGTCCCGCACCCGTATCAAGACTCTCGCCTACGACACCATCCTCGCCAACGCACGCTTCTTTGACAATGACATCTCCAAGGTCCCCCGGATGGCCCTCACCGTCGGTGTCGCCACCGTTCTTGATTCGCGCGAAGTCGTCGTCGTCGTCACCGGCCAACGCAAAAGTCTTGCGCTGAGCAAAGCGATCGGTGCGTGTCGTCGTCAACGTCGATATATGCGCACCCAACGGGGGCACTGACGGTCCTTTTTGCTTTTTCTTTTCTTTTCGACCTCGCTGCCGGACGGGTGGGTTGGTTTGACCGAATAGAGGAGGGCGTGAACCATTTGGTAAGTTTTGCATGCTTGGACGTCCGGGTGCTCAACGGCACGACAGTGGACGCTCTCAGCACTTCAACTCCATCCCTGGGCACTGATCGTCGTTGACGAGGATGCGACTGCAGGTACATCTATTTCCCACTGCGCAGAACCGACGTTTCTGACTTCGCACCTAGAACTCCACGTCAAGACCGTCAAATACTTTAAATCGATCGAGTACGTCCAAGAGCAGGTCGAAAAGGTCAAAAAGGAGCTCCAGAAGAAGGGTGAAGAGGGGGTGCAAGTTGGGAGTATGGAATAATGTTATCATGTGTCTGAACCGAGCCAGGAAAGTCTTTTGTTGTATGGGTTATTGACGCGATAGATGAGAGGTAAGAGCTATGGGATCAGCAGTATACACGCACGGGCACGCATGCATTTGATTGAAGTATGACATTATTTAGAGCGCTCGGCGTATGTAGATTGTGGTCTTGGCATGATAGCGATATACTGGGTTCAAGAGACGCATTCCGGCCGTGTCGAGTGAATTTCCCCGACGCTGCATCGCTCCAGCCGCATCGTCGAAGAGCCAGTTCGAAGCAGAGGACGGTGGAAGCGACATATTCCCAAAGACGCCGTCCGAAATCGGATAACCAGGCACCATCCGAGTCGGTCACCTTCCCTGTCAGTTCGCCACGCTTCCGTCTCGGTGTATTCCTCTCCTGCTTGGTGAGCGTCGCCGTTGGGGGTGGTGTCGCCCAGTTGGCTTGTTCCTCGACCACCATATACAGTTAGACGAGCGGGAGCACAGCGTGCTGAGAGGGTTGACATGTTCTCCGCAAGCGGCGCGTCGTCCGGTTCGCAGCTGAACGCCACTTCTTCCTTCAAGGCCTTGTCCAATTCGACGTTCCGCCCGTCCGAGGGTTTATGTTTATGCTCCCAGAACGAGTGACATCGGAGTTCCTGGGGTCTTGAAACACATGACTTCGTAGTACGGCATTCGCAAAGTGCAGGGTGAGTGCGGAAGTGATCCTCGTTCCCACCTTCGTCCGTCTGCGGCGTACGAATGGCTGAGTTCGGCGACACGAACGTCGGGATTCTATCACTGCGTGCGCTCCCAGGCATCCGATGAATGGCGTCAGTGTCCACGGTGTCTGCGGCACCCGGGGCGATTTCCTCGCGCGGAAACGGTGCAGCGAGGTAGGGGAACGAGTCACTCGCGTGAGAGATCGAGTGACGTCGGGGGTGCGTGCGGTGAACAACGATTCCGGGTCGGCGTGGATAGCGAGCGAGAGGTAGACTTGCCGTGCGCACGATGTGGCGCTGATCCTAAAAACAACGGTTTCTTTGGTGGCGTGCTCGGAACGACTGGGGGAACGAGTTGTCGGCGTGACTGGGGTGTGGACGACGGTATGGGTTCCACCGCATCAGAAGCGAATACGGCCAAGGGAGGCGACGGAGGTGGAAGCGAGGGAGCGCTCCGCGCAAGGTCCGACGATGGACGCAGGGGATCGTTCGTGACAGCTTCGTCGTCTTCGTCGGAGGATCCTTTACGAGGACGTTCCGCACCACCGAGTCGTTTGCATTTTGCTTTCGGAGCCTCCTGCCGCCTCGAATCCACGAAGAAAAACATGGCGTCGTGCGTATCGAGCAGCGCCTCGAGTTGGTCGACGTGTTTCTGTGCTTGTGCGACTGACTCGGGGGTATCAGGTTTCCGTCAGTCGATGTTTGGTCGTTTAGTATGCGTCACACGAGAAAGAGGGAGGTGGACGACGGCTGGAAAGGTCGGTCGGCTGTGCGGGCCTTTGTGTTTACCTCTGTTGAGACCGACGGTCTGGTCCACGAGTCTGAGACCCACGAAGATTGCGCTGGTCTGAGGATGCAGGCTACGATGGAATCTAGTCCAGAACGAGTCGTTAGTCCCGACTCGAACCATGTCTTACCTTACAAATGTTCCCACACTGCACCCTTATAAGGCCGGGATCAAGCCCCTGAAGTACTACCAGCTCGTATCATGTTGCCCACCACATCGACCAACGCTCACCGCTCTCAACCCGCTATGCCGTCGCAGGCCGACGGCATAAGTCGCCGATGGTACCTGGTCCTCCTACTCGTCGAGGGTTCAATTGCGACAGTCTCGGCCGCCGCTCTCTTGACTTCCTATCTTGGCACCCCTAAACTTCACTTTGGCTTTATCCTCGCAATGGCACTCCCTGCATTGGTCCTGGGAACCTGCATTGCCTCGGAAGGAAACCAACGTTGCAACAGGCTTATGCGGTTCATGTATCATGCCCCATTTCTAGCTGAAATCTCTGTCGGGTGGGCCCAAGGTTCCTCACCAAGCTGGCCGTATTATGCAAGTAAGTCCTCCTCATATGGTCATTGGTGACTTATGGTTTCAATTTATCAGGCATTGCTGGTTTTACTGCAATGTTTCATTATGCCATCGACAAAATCTGGATGAATGCAACACAAGCAGCATCAAGAACAGCCCGGGACGATCCAGCCCACCCAGGCTTGATCATCAGCCACCACATCTTTCGATGGCTTACAAGCATTGTACGTTTATCCTAGCATACTATCATATTATTGTAATCATCTAATACCACTTGCTAGCCACATACTCACACCCAATATGAGCAGGTTCTGACTGACAGCCCCGATGAGGAGAGCAAGTGGAAGGCCCAAGGTAATGAGCCACTGGTGTAGTGTACTTGTAATGATCAGACTACTAGATGTATAGCCAACGGTCGTCGGCAAGGAACTTGTTTTCGAGTGCACCATTATCACGTATGTGCGTTGAGCTTAGCTGACATACCGAAGTACTGAGAAGTTGTACTTAGCCTTCTCTCAATTCTGCCCAAATCCCTCGTCATGCGTCCGCGTTTGCAACACCTCCCTGCTCGGCGAGTTGTCCTTCGGGTGCGAGAGGGACTGTGAAAACATCGTCCCACGTATGAGTCAAGTAAAAAATAGAATAAAAAAGAGTAGAACACGCACGTCCGTGGGGGCGACAATGGCGCTGGAATGACATTCCCTGCGCCGAGGCGAGACGACGACGTTCGTGTACGAGGCCGTCCACTTCTTTACTCCACTTGACATGCGGACTTCGTTAACGCTTCGCTGGCAGTGCAGGTGCGAGCACGTCTTGCTCTGCCATCCGGACAAGGTCTTTTTTCTTGGCAGGTCCAGTGGACGTAATGAATCCTGAGCCAGAACTCCTGTTCTCGCCTCCAGCTGGCGTTATCTCGGAGCGCGGCGACGCCTCGCGATGCTAGTTCTCCGGCATCAACGGTAACAGCAGGTGGGCAAGATTCTGTTGAGCGGTCGTCGCGAGCGTCATCCAATCCCTCCTCGCCCAGCATACCAGAACCCAGTCTTGGAGTCGCATCTGCTGAATCATCCACATGTGGAGACGTGTCCGGCAATCGGGGACTTGGTGCATCGTTTTTGGGACCTGATTCCCTTCGGCAACCGATGTCGAATTGAGCGTCCGAGATGTAGTGGTACAACTGGTCGCTCCACCTGAATCGACTAGAGCTTCTTGCGCTGAAAGGAAACGGATCGGCAGGTTACGCATGGGATGTGCCAGGTTGATCCGCGAGCCTGTCGCAAAGCGCGCGGTCGAGAACGGATCAATGGCGTCCGTGGGGTTTGGCGGTAGGGCCGCCGCTGCCTTGGCGCGATACGACGCCGAAACGGGACTTGCACAACTTTCCGGGTGTGTCGCTCGCGCGCGCCAGCAGAGCAGGCGGAGGAGGAGAGTAGGCAAGTTGATTTCCTGTTTGGGCAACGGTAGTGTTACTCCTCCATTGCACGTGATGCGAAGCAAGCACGCCATAGCACACCATCTCGCAAGTGGAATATAAGACGTTCCCCACAATTGAAATAGCTTTACGACTTACCACCCACCCAACCCTACTCTATGCTCCTGTTCCATTCATTCCTTTGAACAACTTCAGCCTACCTGGGACCTAGGTACATTGCGCCGAATCGACCGAGTGCTTCGAGGACCTACATATCGCTAGACCCGTCACTCATGACCATGTCTCAAGTCCTTTGTGTGTCTCAAGACTTCGAATGAACGATCGCTTCCATGCAACCGGTGCCTCGATACTACTCACACGATACCCCCGACTCGCTGGCGTTGTCTCTGCGCCCATCATTCTTGCTTGCACTAGCGCTCTCTCCCTCATCACCGTACGTCGGATCCATAACCGCGTTCGCGCCCATCCCATATGCTCGTCTCGCTTCTGCCTCGTATTTCCTTGTTATATCCCAGTGATTGAGACTCCGCTTATCCGGCCAATTCCTAACGATCAACCCGGACCCCAGGGACGTTGAGGCCGGTTCGATCCGTGCTGTAACTGACGTCGCACCTCCATTCCTGGATTCCGTTTAGCTCCTCGTGTGGTTCCCTATTGCGCTGCTCTCGTAACCGGTGACCTCCATTCAACCACGGTTTTACGCCTCTTTTTTTTTGGTTTGGGGAGTTCTATTCTCCATTTCCATACCTGTCTAAGGTGCCGACTCCTGTGACAGCCGTTGAAGCGGTCTTGTCCGGATCTTTGGTCTTGGATGTGTACGTGTTTGTACCTCTTGCCACCAATATAAATTTGCTTTTTTGCACCCCATCCGGATCTTCAAGTCTCCTGCGAGCTTTTCGAGCATGTCTGCACCCTCCATATCTTACACTTCCAGTTACTCTGACTCTGGGCAGTCGGGAACCAGTACGCCGTCCTCTGAATTTGTACCCTCTAGGCTTTATCTCCTGTCTCCACACTTCATCGACGGTGCTCGTCTCGAGGCGTTCACGTCGAAGCTCGAGAAAGGTTATGGCGACAATATCTTATTGTTCGTCGCACACGAGGGGTCATTTGATTTGAAAGACGTGCAGGCTGCAGTGGTGCGCCTCGGTGAGGCCATTCCCGATGCTTGCCTGGCAAACAAGCAGTGGGTCAAGGTCCCTGAAGGTAGCGCGTGTGGTACCACTCCATGACAATATACCCTGAACCTACGTTTACTTCCAGGTGGTGCATTTTACTTCGTCGATGGTGCACCTATACCACTCGGGGAGGTGTCGTCCGTGGACGAGTTCGTCGAGTCCCATGACAAGGAAGTCGTTTTGGTGAGCATCATGTGGGATAATGGAGCACATCAAGGCTGACGTTGAGCCTCACCTCACCTCGCCCAGACGACGCCCGCGGATGCTTTGAACATCTTTTCTTCGAGCGGTCTTCGCGTCGTCTTTTCCGTTTCCTCTGGTGCGGATACAATTCCCTCGCCTACACTGGGTGGGGGCCGCGCCACGCTCTATCTTCTCGAGCGTCCTCAAGTATCCTTTTCCCCGCTGCCTTCACTCACCCCGTTTGGCATACCCACGCCAGACGACTGGCGTGCACTGTGGGCGGCTTGGGATCTGGTGACCCTTGGTATGATTCCCTCGGCAATGTTGCATCAGAAGCCGATCGATTTGAGGCACAAATGTCTGTTCTATATCGGACACATTCCTACGTCAGTCCTGTGCTCATCAGGCGCTGTCATGGGTGAACTAGATGCTGATACCAACTCTCATGTAGCTTCTTGGATATGTTGATGAGCAAGGCGCTGGACGAGCCCAATACGGATCCCAAACACTTTACGCTGATATTCGAGGTGGGTCGTAAAGCGTGAATGTAGGCGGAGACTGGCTGACGTCGTGGCGTTGTGCTGCAGCGCGGTATCGATCCCCACGTGGACGATCCCGAACATTGCCATGTAGGTCCTTTCTTGTCGACCGCATTTACTTGGCACGCTCACATGCTACCACCCCCGACAGCGCCATTCTGAAGTTCCGGACAAGGACAACGATTGGCCAACGCTCGGAAGTATCCTCGCGTTCCGCGACCGCGTACGCGTACGCTTGATGCGGCTGTATGACGACGTCACCACTGGACGACGTACGCTCAATAGGCACGTCGCCCGGATGTTGGCGATGACGTTCGAACACGAGGGTTGGCACGTCGAGGTGCGTACGACCCCCAGTCCATCCTATGTTTGTTTTTGTCGGTGTCATAGGTCGGTTCTGACGTGTTGTCATGCTCGCCAGACGTTGCTGTACATGCTTATCCAGCGGGCAGGCACAGGGACGCTTCCGCCGCCTGGCTTTGCGCCCCCACCCTGGTCTGCGCTCGCAGCGGCCTGGGACGCGAGTACCCGTGTGCCGAGCACGCCTACTGTCACTGTTGGACCGAACACGATCACGCTGGGGCACGATGACTGTGAAGGCGATGATCTCAAACCCGAGGTGACCCATCGCATCGACAGCCACGAGTTTGGGTGGGACAATGAGAGTCCGGCGAGACAGGTGGATGTGGGCCGGGTGCGCATGGAATGGCGGCCGGTCACCAACGAAGAGTATCTCGCGTTTTGGAACGCGGGTGGGCAGACCCAGGTGGAGTTCCCACCCAGTTGGGTGTCGGGCGAAGAAGGGATCGAGGTTTGTCTGTTTCTTTGACGCGTCCGTGTGTTGGTTGCGAAAAGTGCTCATTTGTACATGGGAACGGGTAGGTCCGCACGCTATACGGGCCTGTGCCGATGAATGTTGCAAAGCATTGGCCGGTGCTGACGTCGTACGACGGTCTGTCGGCATACGCCAAATCAAAGGGTGGGAGACTCCCGACTGAGCCTGAGCTACGGCTCTTCCTTGATACGTACGACGTCGGCCACACCGGTGGTGCGAACGTCGGGTTCAGGAACTGGCACCCCGTTCCGTACGTATTCGTTTCCGGCCCCAACCCACGTCCATTTCGCTCACGAATTATCTTCCTTTCCCCAAACAGGGCCACGGCGGGCCTCGACGAACATGGCGGCAAAGGCACCAACGGCGGCGTCTGGGAATGGACCTCGACCCTCTTCCACGACCACGCGGGTTTCTTCCCGACGACACACTTTCCGGGGTACTCGACCGACTTTTTCGACGACAAGCACCACGTCGCGCTCGGTGGGTCGTATGCAACGATTCCGCGCCTCGCTGGCCGACGGACGGTGCGGAACTTTTATCAGCATAATTATCCGTATCCGTGGGTGGGTGCGCGGGTCGTGTATGATGCGTAGCGGGCGGGTGCCGATGGTGGGATCCGGATCTTGGTTGGTTATCGTTGGTGGAACATGCTGTAACTTTTTCTTTATTCCCTACGGCACACTGCCCGTTGTAACGTCCTTGTCGTAACGTAATTTGTATGTAGACCTTCCCCTTTGTACGTTCGTGTACTGAAAGCCATGTTCTGCGACGCAAAGCCATTGCTTGGTGCAGCATTCTCGAATTGCAGACGTTTTGCCAACATCCGTCTCACACCATGGGGACTGAGAATTTATCGAGATTCGTCATCTAGGATATCAAGGGACGTCGACGGAGGACGAGAAACGAAATGAGCAGTCTTGTTACAAACCCGAGATGACACGACGGTCGTCAGCGTTGCCAGCGATCATTGTGGAGCCGTCGGAGGCGAACTCGACGGTTCCGAGTCGATCCAAACGCTTGATCGGAATTCGTCCAACTTGGGGGTGGTTCTCCCCACTGGGGTAACACCAAATTTTCAAAATATGTAGCCCTCAGGGGCCGGGCCTCCCACGTGCTATGTACCTGTTGGAGTGGAGCGACCTGAGCCGGGAGATGCAGGAGTACTGGGTAACTTGCTAACAGGCTAAACTTTTACCGTCGGCTTTCTGAAGCGGGCTTGGGACGGGCTAAGGCAGTTTCTTTGTTTGAAAGGACCCTTCATTCCCCTTTTCGCCGACCCGTCTTCCAGTCCGACTCACAGCTCTCGGATGGCCTACGAAACTTGCGGTAACATTATAGTGCCCTTTCAGATGAGCGGTGACACGTGGGAGGCCATTATCCCGAAGCACTATGCCGATCCGAACAGCACGAGATTAGACCATGGCGATGAACCTCATTTTGGCGATGTCCAGTGTGTACTGTAGCAGACATGGGTGTCATTCCCAATCCGATAGGGAGCTCGACATCGGCTACAAGACCGAGTTCATTTCATGGGGAGTAGTTCTATACGAAGTGCTTCTCCTTAGGGGTGAAAAGCCTTGACAGGGGATCGGTGTCGTAGAAACAGTCCTTTCTTTACAAGCCTAGCACCACGATAGAACAACCCAGACGAGTAGGCAGGCTCTCGGGGCAGGAGCATAGTCTTATGTTCGGGGTTACTTTGCGATTTTAGTTGATGGCAGTGGCGCAAATGCCTCTCTCGCCAGTGAGAGAGATGTTCCCGCCTGTGTCCCATCGGGCTCTCGCTTGGCCCGTCGTTCTTCACTCAGTGTTATGATTTCGTCCACGGAGATGACCTTGAACGGCCACGTAAGCCAGTTTCCACCAGACTGCATGCCCGGGAGCTCTATATCGTCTAATAGTTCGTCCACTGCTTGTGGCCACCTTGATGTGTGAGTTCAGCCCAGGTGTAGAAAGAAAGAGAAAAGGCATCGATACGCACGTCCAGAGTGCGATCCCACTGCTGTGGCTCTCGTTGGCCCACCACAGCGTGTCTGGGTATCGCTTCCTCATCCAGGCTGCATTCCTCTCCGTCTCCGCCAGCGCTTGTTCGACCGTGGAGGGTAAACGCATCTTGTCCCCGAGGAAGTACGATGATATCCAATGCGCGATCACTTCGAATGTATACCCACTGTTCGAGGTGAACTGCCCATTTGTTGAGATGTGAAACGTAACGTGAACGGTATTATAGATTAGAAAGACGTCGAGATCCTTTTTGCCACTGATACTGCTTACCAAGGCACCATTGATGGCGAAGTCTCGTTTGGTGATATTTTTTGCGGGAACGAGGCCACGATAGATCGACGACATCCATTCATCCCTCTGTGGGTGGGCCGCTGGCGGTGAGGCAAGCGTCTTGTAATGTGCCCATTCGTCAACGCTCTGCAAAGGAGAGTGCCCTCCTATACCGAGCTCTTCGATAGTTTTTTCTGACGTAGGCATGAGCACTGGCGGTATGAAGATATCAGCAACGTACCAGTAAAGATGCCTGTCCAGGACGAAGAAAACCCAGTGGCGAGGATCACAGCATCTGCCCGAAGCGTCCGCTCGTGCCACAACACGATGGACTCCCCGTCTGAAGAGTAACCTTTTGCCTTGCATGGAGCGACAAGCTTAATCTTTCCTTGTTCGACGAGAGCATGGAAGCCATCCCTCCTCCCGGTTCCCTCGTCGTTGCCACGAGTGCCCCAGAACAACGAGTATGTGTTCTGCAGCGGCGAATCCTTCGGGATCTTGAGCACATCGAACTGCACATCATTAGTGTCGATAGTCCGGAGCGATAAATCACATACAGAACTCCGTGTTAAAAAGCTCCAGACAGCGCGTGTAATGATGCTCCCGAGGGTAGTGGTGTGTAAGAAGCGTCTGATCAGTGGTCACTCAGGATCGACATTTACTACACCACAGTGTAACTTACTCCAGAAGAGTTCGTAGCTCGATATGTGGCGAGAACACCCCAAGACACCTTGGAGTCATGTTGTGGGAAAAATGCAACGGAAGGACACTCAAAACATACCTACTCTTCCTGAGCCAATCAGGGAGCTGAAACGGGGACGCCAGCGGAGCGTCCGCTTTTTCGAAAATGGCCGTCACGCTGATGCCACGACGAGCCAAATGAGAGGAAATGCTGAGAACTATTCGTTATATCTGCACGGTACGAGGCCAGCAACTCTACTTACTCCTGCGCAGATTTGCCTCCTCCGACTACGACAGCTGAATAGTCTGGATTCGCTTGAGCCTCGCTGAGAATTTGATCGACGCGTGCCGCGAATTCAGATGAGTGTACGACTGGCCCGCGGAAGCCAGCTCGTTCCGCAGACTTCGCCGACAAGGTCTCAGGGACGTGAGCCTGACTGCATCCCTATGATGAACAAGGTTGGGAAAGTGGAAGAGTGACGTCCGGAAACACGGACCCCAGTACACAATACGACACGAGCGTAACTCAGCACCTCCTTGTTGCCCGTCCTGAGATTGAGGACTTCGACCTCCCAACCGGAGTCGTCCCTTCCGCGTCGAATGTCCAGAATCTCTGTCTCGAATCGAGTTTTTCCTGCAAGAAACCTATCGGCAAAATTTTCCATATAAGCTGTCATGTCCTCGCCACAAAGACGATTCCCTGTCTCCCCCTTGAGCCTAGGAGGTGGCATTGGCATGGGAGAGAACCTGTATTCCCCATGCACGCTACAAACGGCAAACGTGTGAGACACCACGCAAAAAAGTCACTGTTTACTGAAAACTTGCCTGTTGGTAGAAACGCCGGGATAAACACGTTCTTTTGCCCACACGCCTCCAGCAGACTTGTCGCGCGTCAAAAGCTGCACATTCTGAAATCCATCGTGCAGGAGGGTGTAGCCCGTGATCAATCCAGCTGTGCCAGCGCCTATTATTCCAACGCTCTGATGGCGGATAGATTCAGTTGTGTTCACTTCGACCATTACTTAGATACGTGCAAGCAAACAAGAAAGGGAGTGGGGTTTGTAAACTCACCAATTATACTCTATATACGCGGTCGAAATTCAAGGCATATTAGGGAGGCTTACTAGAAGGGTAGACTTCTAGTTTCACCTGTGGATCTCACGTCAACAGCCTTATAAGCCACTTACGAAACGCCAGCATCTGTGGCACCGTCACATTCAAGTTGTACCGAGCTCAACTGTCAAGACACAGTCTCGCTTCTCAGTTCCGATCGGACTGACGGTGTCATCTGTAACTACGAAAAAACGCCCCGTTTCGGATTGACTACCGTATGCGTACGCCCTGAGAATATTCTAGTTAGTAGTCACTTTATCGGAACATTTATAATCTACGTCACATTAACAGTTCCTCCCGTAGACAGTCTAACCTGTTCTTCATCTGGCGCCTTTTTGCCCAGCTACAACTCTTTGGTGTGAGAAGACAGACGAGGATGGAACTGCACACCATGACGCTGGGTAACAACTTTGATTGTACTTCTGCTGATTTCTCTGACTTCCACTGGGACCTGAGGCAAATGAACTACCGTATCGCTTTCACCTTCTGCACAGTTGATGCACCCGATCTCGAAAGCGACTGGCCAGTCATTCCACTGGCAGCGAACGCAATCGTGGGATCCGGTGTTGTGGCCCAGCGCTTCTCGTCCATGCCTTCCCCTCCCTTCAGCGACGCGGAGGATGTGAGGTGCACTAACAGATGCAAGGCGAGATCTCCCGCAAAATCTTTCAGAAATTCACAGGTCAAGCTTATTGTGAACATCCCGTGGAGCGATAAGAGCAGGACGGAGAAGTCACTTTCCGTCTCGAATGCGACGAGGAATGCAATACTGGGTGGGGTGTATGGGGGAGAGGAGGCTATGGTGATGGACGTGTGTCGTCGCAAATTCTTCCCCGAGCCCATTGTATATGATACACATCTTCGTGACATCGTCAAGGCGACGTTTGCACCGACAGATTAACAGACGACGATGAAGTCTCATCGCCTCTTTGCGTTTCGTAAGGTGGCCAAGGCCTCTGGATCTAGCCAATGGTATATAATGTACCTTGGCTGAAGAAGGAGGGTGCATGTCAGCCCCTCGGCAACACACTACCGACATAGTAAACATCCCATCCCTCCACAGATAGTTCCTTGAAGAATGGTAGCGAAACAAATTGAGCTGGCCTTGGATTGTGGTCGCTGACATTCACGGCGCATACCTGAGGGATGGTATGAGAAATGACCGGCCAAGTCAGCTTACAGGTCTTCCTTTCTCCACACGTTCGAGTGAGGCGGCTCGGGATGGACCTGAACTTTGAAGTTGGCAACCGTCGTGGCCATATTCAATGGAGTCTCAGAGGGGGCGTACTAATTAACGGTCACTGTTGAGAACGACGCCCTGGTGTAGACGTAAAGCCTGCAATTCCAGAATCATTACTCTGCTTTGCGATCAGCTCTGTCGGCGAATAGTATGTACCTCGAAACACATTTGAGCCGGGTTCAGCTTAAAAAGTTGGGAGTGGCCAGTCGATTCGTGAAATTAGTACAGAGTTCGCCATTGGATGAACTGGCGGGCCCTGGCATCACGTCCGACACGACGCGTTTTGCAGAATTTAGTTCGAGTGAATATGCTGTTCGAAATGTGAAGGCAGTACTGTAGCCGTCTGTATGGAGGCAACCGGGGGGGGGGGCGTTACGGGGTGCCCCTGACTCCGGGCTTAGCAACGGCAGCCCCGTTAGAGCCTGTTCAGTATCATAGGCCGCTTCGCCCGACCGCGCTATTTGTACTTGTTTGGACTGAGCAAAGTTGTCGGCTGGCAGCGTTGTCGGAGATTCAATACGCCGCGACTTCGTGTAGCTGTTATCAGTAGTAATCAGTAATCTCTACTTTGATCACACACAAGGCCATGGATTCAGACAACAGCCCCATGCACAGAGCCTTGGTGAAGCATATCCTGAACCTCATCCAAATCCTCCTTGCCACTCTACTTGAGCTGGCTGTCTCCTCAATGCCAAAGAAACCCACCCCTTATCATAACTCTATGCTGACAGGTCATCAGTGGGTCATGGAGCTGCTTGCTGGTCATCCAGAGTGTATCCACTGTGAACTTGGCATGCACAAGGAAGCATTCTTGCAGCTTGTGATGGAACTACGAAAAATGGGGCTCACAGACTCAAGAAACATTGTTTTAGAGGAACAGTTGGCAATATTCCTGTATACCTGTGTTACAGGATTAACAACCAGGCATGTTGCTGAATAGTTTCAGCATTCCAATGCTACTATTGCATGGTGAGTTGCATATATTATCCAAGTTAGATGTAATTTACTACTGAAAAATCACATAGATACTTCAAAAAAATGCTCATCACTTTGTCCAGCCCCCCATTTTATACTGGATATGTTCAATTTCCAATAGAGGAGGCTATATCCACCAAGATACGGAACAACCCCAAGTTCTGGCCCTATTTCAAGAGTGCAATTGGTGCTATCGATGGAAGCCATATCCATGCTGCCCCTCCTGCCAACATTCGTTCTAACTACAGAAACCGAAAGGGTTTTTTGTCATAGAATTGTCTTTTTACTTGTGACTTCAATCTCAAATTTACCTATACTCTGACAGGATGGGAGGGGTCTGCAACAGATGCACATGTTTATGAAGATGCTATCACTAGTGATCTTCATATCCCAGCTGGCAAGTATCTTCTTGCTGATGGTGGTTATCCCCTCTGTCCAGAGTTGCTTGTTCCATACCGGGGTGTCCATTATCACCTTGCAAAATGGGGTTGAGCAAACATAAGGTATATTCATGTTATTATTTGAATTCTTCACTAATATATATTTTTAGACCCATGAATAAAGAGGAGTTATTCAATCTTCGCCATGCCTCACTTCATAACATTATTGAGCGCATCTTTGGTGTATTGAAACGCCAATTTCGCATTCTTCTCTTGCCGATTGAATACAATCTGGAGATACAGGCCCGCCTTCCTGCTGCACTGTGTGCATTGCACAACTTCATACGCACACATGACAATCCAGAGGAAGTTGACTCAGACTCTAGTGAGATGCAGCAAGCTGCTTCTCTTGCAGAAGAGGCTATTGGTATATTGCTTCAGGAAGGAGGAGATATGAGCAGCTTTCGGGATGCTATTGCACAGGCAATGTGGAATGACTACCAGCAGTTGTTGGCTCAATGTGCAAGCTTAGGGGAGGACATGGGGGAGGACATAGAAGTGGATGACCATGAAGAAGATGATGAAGAAGGAGAGGACTTTGAAGAGAACTCAGAGCAGGATTCAGGAAATGAAGAATGATTCCATACTATTGTCAAACATGTTACATTTGTCTCATACAACAAGGTAAACAAAGGGATACATGAGTATAGAGTATGTAAAACAAAGCTACAACATTAGTCCATGTTACCACCTGCCTTGCCAGACTCATCGAACAAGTCTTTGAGGTACTGGCAGCGTGCATCAACATTGGGCAAAGACATGTATACGACAGCCGCATTTGGGTGACGAGTGAGATATTGAGAGGCGAAACGTGCATGGGCGGGGGGGCAGGCGGCATCAGCGTAGATCAGTGGTATTGCTTGTGCCACTTTGGCGGCTAAGTCAACAAAGTTGGTGTCGAGTTGGTCATTGAGGCGCTGGATGGCATTGCTGACAGATATAAGTGCAACACTTTGAGAGGGTTGGGCAGTCTGGGCTGCCGAACCACCAGTGTGACTACGCTTCGAGCTAGGAAGGGATGATATGGCGGTTGAGATGGGTGCCTGCAACGATGACATTGGGAAAGGAGTGGCGGAAGAATTGTTGGATTCATTAGGAGACATGGCACTGAAGGATCACTTTGCGCCTTTGCCATGCATATCACGGGAGTGACTAACCCGTGCACGGCCTGCAGTGGCAGGTACAACCATACCACTAGTGCTAGCAGATGGCACGGTGCCAGCGGGAGCTTGTGGCTGATGAAATACATCCAAGGCGGCAAGCATCGATGACGCAGCCTGTTGCAAAACAGCATGGTCCAAATCCGAGATAAGGTTTTCATTTCCCTGGGAATCACCCAAGGATGTGGTGGCAAGCGACGTTGAGATGGTGTCGGCCGTGGTGGAATTGATATCATTGGCAGCGGCAGCGACAGATGATGGACAGGAACTGATGTTAGACTTGATGGTGAAGTCTGGGATGGCATGGATATTAAGGGCAGTCTTGGCATGGTAAGAGGCACCACCTGTTGCCCCACCTTGCGGATAAATCTCCTCTACCATCGCAAGGTACGGCCAACCCTTGTTTCGGAACTCCTTCATATGTTTGTTTCCCTGGATGTCATGAGCATGAATCAGAATCAATATACTTGATATACATACCTTCCTGGAGACATATTCATTCCATGCAGCTGCAGCAACAGCGTCCTGGATATTTGTGCCATGTTCATCATCCCAATGGACCCCCGACTTGCTCCGATATGTTTGGATGGCGCTGTAGATGGCCTTGAGCTGCATAAAATGTTTATCAGTAGATATCAGATGAATCAGGGAGGGGGGACATACTGCAGCCCACTTCGTAGCAACACATTTGGCATCCTTGATCTTACCTGTGACATGGAGGTGACAGATAGCCTGGGAGGCGGCATGAAACATATTTTCCCAGAAACTACCTCTGTCGGTGTGTTCAGCACGGTGAGTATGGAGATACGTGACAAGGGCGTTGACCTCATGGGAATGCCATTGGGCAGTGCTCCTGCCTGTAGATGCTGCCTCCATGGATGTGGTTTGAAGTTCTGCCATGGTCGTAGTTGCCAGTGTATAGATTGTGAGGGTGCGAGCCACTTGCTTGAGGGTGTTGATGATGACTGCATGCTGCTCATCTTGAGCAAGTGGGGGAGGGGTTGAGGGCATAAGTTAGTACTATGTATACGTTGTCTGGATAAGAACAAATCCAGTCTCCGACCATTCAGTGAGACCTGCGCCGACCATTCTTGCCACTTCTAAACAAATACAAATGGCGTGGTCGGGCGACACGGCCATACTGAACAGGCTCTTACAGCGCTTTTCAAAGCGATGTGGAATTGAATTTTTGAAAAGTCGCACCTCGGATATGGCCAGGGTAAGACCCTGGACCCACCTGAGTGAGTAACCTAGTATTGTTTGCATGTATATACACCATTGCTGCTTTGAACCAATGCCCTCATTGCTGACACTACACTTGGAGGAGCCTGAGGAGCGCTCCTTCTCGGTAACTCTTACAGTCTATTCTACCATCAAGAAAAAGGCCAGGGGAAAGTCATCTACAGTGACTATGAAGGAGGAGAAGTCCCTCAAGAGGAAGGAGCTTCTTTTTGCAGTCGACAATGGGAACTACTTGGAATTTTTACAGTGTATACTTGAGAAGCATGGACAAGGGCAATACAAAGTCTTGGGAGTGCTCATGAAAGGGTAGAAACCGTAGCATAAACCTGACATTTGTTCCATAGTTCATGTTGGAGTTTGTCAAGGTAGATGTTGCTCCGATGTTGGACCATGGCATGAATAAATGTAGTATCTGCTAGACTTAGGATGTGGCGGCGTCCAATGACCCGAGAATATGTATGAGGGTTGTAGATGATTCCATAACGCCTGTAGAGGTCAAGAGTCTTGTATACTAGAGATTTTTTGATGCCTAAAATACCACATATTTCTTTGACACTGTGGCCATCATGGTAAAGCATTGGAATGTAGGCTTTCGTGTCGTTCGGTATGGTGTGTGGTGGCATAGGGTGAAGAGGCCAGTCGCTTTCGGTTCTAGGTTGCTCACCCAGATGGGTCCGGGGTCTCACCCCAGCCATATCTGAGGTGTGACTTTTCAAAAATTCCATTCCACATCGCTTTGAAAAGCGCTGTAAGTACAGGTTTGTAACAGCGACACTTCCTGGACCAAACCAACTGAGCCATCCCCTACGCTCGCTGATGCAAAGGGTTCTTGTCTCGGTGTCAAACCAGCAGAGCCAGCATTCACTACCGACTTCGCCGCCGCCGTCAGAAACGTGCAGCAATTAGAGGATATCATCGCTAGACAGGGCCATGACAGACATGGGTTCATGCCTTCCCTCAACGACACCTCCAACATGAAATTTAGACATGTATTTTTCCAAGTATGTAGAAAGAAAATGTATTTCACTCGCTACTAACCCCGTCATAGCCCAAGGACCCCACTAATGAATATGCTGCTGATGACCCCATCCATTCCTGGCCAACACATTCCACTCCCACCAGAAATTTCCTCCAGGAGATTGTAGAGCACCACATGCACTCTGTCAACCCTCTGCATGCTTACGATCCAAATGGACAGCTCATCCCCCCTCGGTTGTATCACACTCGTCTGCAAGGTGCAACTGCCTGCATCCATTTCATGCTCTCGCACACCTACTTCAAAAACTTCAAAAATTTCACTGCCGACATTCATTCCATCCGTGTCTTGCACCCGCCATCTCCCCCCTCCCCTGCCAAACGACTACTGGAAAGCTCATTTGACGACCCTCTACTATCTATGAAGGGAAAGTGTACAAGAAAGTAATGCAACCCCACAAACCGTTTGTGTTTTCTGTTTCTTCTGCCATAACGTCCTAGTGTTCTTGTTCGCTTCTCGGACCCATGAGACTATAGCTGTAACTGGGTCATTTTTCCCCATGGCTCTTTGGCGTTATCGGGGTTTTTCCCCACTACTGTTACTGTGTTTATCTCATGTATCGATTGCATCCCTCAAGGCCTCACCACCCACCTCACATTATAAATAATGCACATTCACTCATCTGATCAAGCAAGGTATCTGCCGACGAAGTCGGTGATTCCCGAGTTAGAATGTGGGTGTAAACTTCAAAGACACCCGCTATTTAGTTACCTGACAAAACTTTAAGTTTTGTAACAAATACTGACTAAACTTCAAGTATAGTCCAATTTAAGTGTCTAAACTTAAAGTTTTGTCTAGTGCCAAATAGCCATGTATATTTGGAGTTTACGCATACGTTCGAAATACTACAGAATTTTTTATTCACGCCAACATACTGGGAGAGTTAGCATGTTTGCCCATATTTCATATTTCAGCCCACATACTTTCGATTGTACAAAATTCAAGTTTTGCCGCCTCCCAAACACTAATTTATATTGTAAGTACTGTAGCCGTCTGTATGGAGGCAACGGTGATGCATAATGCAGGGGTTGTTGCATTGCTAAATATAACACCGTAACAGGGGGTCTGTTGCCACTTTTTGGTGCGTAACGCAAGTTTGACCAGGCCATTGCCAAAAATGGCAACACATAACGCATAATGCTGGCTTGGTTGCCAGGGATCATAATGTACTACATGAACAAGTACATATCTAGTCTGAGTCAAAGTTAATGTATGCCCAGATGTCTTCATCCTCTCCTGCAGCTACCAAATTGTCATCTGGCCCCTTTTCTGTACTTTCAACACAATGCGAGATTGTGTCAACATCTACAGGGTTGTCGATATCCAAACCAAGTGCATCTTGAATCACTGCACTTGATGGGACATCGGCATCATCATCTGCCTCAGCACTGTCGAACTGAACCTCCTCAACTCCAAGGACTGTGCCAATTCAATTTTTGATCTCATCGTGAAGGGTGTGGTGTGACTCGTTACAGAGATACTCGTTCAGAGCCATCTGAGCAGCTTTACTTGTAAGACACTTAGCAGACAAATTCCAATCCTTGACCTGGCAACGTTTCCAAGACTGCAAACATACATCAGAAAGGTGTGGGAACTAGGAAAAAGACTTACCTTTTGGACTAGTTCACGCCCAAATGGTCCTGTCATAAAGTTGTATACTACCACAATGCTGGCCACTGACGCATCTCATAGGACTGGGAGAGATGTTGTAAACTTAACTTGCTCTGTTGTCAGACCACTATTGATCTGTTTTTGATGCAAATTGACCAGATATTCAGTCTGGTGTTGCTTGAGACGATGCTTGATAACACGGTTGAGACCAACATCGGCAGGTTGGAATATTTCCGTGCCTAGTAAGAGAACCAAACTTGAAGTGAGACACAAAATGACACATAAAATGCTATGTACAACCAGCAGGAACAAAACAAAGAATGATATGTGGGAACTCATTGAAAACATATGAACAAAACTCTTCACCCATGTGTGCTGGGTAGCAGTCAAGATAAATGATTGATATTTGGTTGTCATCAAGATCAGGATCAACCTCGATGACATGGCGATGATGAGGTTCAAAAATACATTCAACCCACTACATCATTGTTCAGTGTGTGAATCATGATTTATTGATCATAGCCAACCTAAATACGCACCTCTTTCATTGTCTTGAGAGTGCTGAAGTGGCTTTCTCTCTTGCCACTCTTAGTGAATGTAACGTCAAACCCATTCGCCTGTGCTTCATCCATACCCTGTGCATGCACTAACGGGAGGGACTGTGTGGTTGATCCCCCCCAAACTTGTTGAAATGGTAAGAAAGTACCCTCTGGTGTGCTCACTGCTAGCAATGTGTAGGCATGTTTTTCATCTTTAGCTACAATATCAACCTGACGAGAACCACACTCTGCAAATGTGGTCCCACTGCTGGGAAGGACATAATTCCCGATCTGATCGAATCCAACGACAAGCTACAAAACATATTGTGAGGCTAGTACGACAAATGCATCTGGTATTGTCACGGTAATGCACCTTTGGTGGAACAGAATGCCACTTTATAATATAAACAAGGCGAAAGAAACACTCTTCACATTTTGCCTCTGCGTCAGCAGGGAGCTTTGCTGCAGTATGGGTGCCTTTTCAGGGTGACCAATTGAGAATGCTGTTGAAGAAAGTCCACACAAACTTCTTGATGGATGTTAGCTTGAGTGTGAAAGTCAGAGAAGTATTTTACATACCTCTGAGCACTTGAAAGTTTTGAGCAACTTGGGAACGTGGTTTTGAATCACTGCGAGCATGATTGATCGGGCGACGATAACATTGATGGGGACACCAGACTGGCGTAAATTCATGAGCCTCTCAATGACCTCATCTTGAACACGAGGATGCTGGGACAGGACACCAGAATTTCTGGAACCACTGAGAGTGCGGCCATTTGCAATGTTACAGAGCATGGCTTGTGACCATTGGCGTTTCAACTTCTCAATCCACTTCGAAATGGTCCCTTTGTTCAGGTGTGAGAAGAGCTTTGGTTGCTCTCACTTGAGAGCAGTCACCATTGCGGAAGGCGACCAGTCGTTTTTCTGGGCAGCCGTGTTGATGTGGACCCAAAGCAATGGGTGGTACCAGTTGGTTCGTTTGTGCGCCTCTTGTTTGGTACCGCCTCATTTCCTGCACCGCTCCTTCTTCCAGTCTCCACATTCTGTGCGTGAAATTGCCACCACATTCAATGCTGGTCCTGCATCCATACGATGTGAGTCCTTCAGCACCTAGCCAGATTTTCTGGTTAGGTTTATTTTCCTACTTGACGAATTGACTCACCGTGTTGATAGATTTCCTAGCTGTGTTCGCAAATCCTTGACCATCGACATTGGCAACACTGGCATGTTGCTGTTCATGCCAACGCCTCTGCCATTTAGCAGCAAGCTGGCGTCGACGAAGCTCCCACTGTGCTTTCTGTTCATTCTCTGCATGCTCCAATGGTCCCCACATCTCGTTATCCAGCTTGTGGGATGCTTTCCTTTGATCTGCCTTTTCCTCCTCAGTCTCAAGGCGCTTCCACTGCAAATCATCAAAGGTAAGTTGTCGTTTTGGTGCCAAACTGGTCCCCCCCGAAAACCGAATGCTAACACTCTTTTGAAAAGAACCCTGTGGTGTCGCCGTCTTGCTCTCTGGTTCCATCTCACTATCTGGTTCTGTGTCTGAGTCTGGCACCACCGTGATCTCAGCTGCCAATGAGGTACGTGCATGCTTTCCGGGGTTGCCAAGTTTGCCCACCCAGTTGGTAGCACGCTTCTGCCTACAAACCACATTGTTTCTCGAGGTAAGCATTTTGCATTAGCTCTGATGAATGAAATACCCACTTAGCTGATACCTTGGCCCCCTGTAGCTCTGCTGCTTTTATAAGTCATTCAAGCCACACCTCTCAAAGGAATTCCCGTTCCTTGTCAGTTGGTAAACCCTTTACAGTAGCCTTAATCATTTTTATCAAGGCATCAAACTGGTCTCTCCTGTCATGGAACATGATTGTTCCTCCACTGCCAATCTTATATGTCTCGAAGCAGACTTCAAGGTTCCAATTGAATGCAAATCACACCCCCTTCTTATCTACAAGCTCTGTGTCGAGGCCAAAGTGGTATGTCGATGTTTCCGGATTGAATGGCAGGTGAGCAGGCAGATTATTGAGCAACTGCTGCAGATGATGGATGCGAGATATCAGCTCTGAAGACGGGCCTCGAGGTGTCAGAGGTGGAATCATTGCTGCTACGGGCCCAGGACTGTCTTGCCATGCTACAAGTACCTATTTTTTTTTTCCATTCCATGCTATCATTCCATTTCAAATTTTTGGATTTCGTATTAGTAGTACCATGTGCTTGCTATGCTCCATATTGCGGTTGCTAATGTAACGCTGTTATGCGGTCCCTGTTGCTAAACTAACTGGCCATAATGCACCCTCCTGGGTGCATTGCCAACATTGGCAATGGTAATGCATAATGCATTGTGCATGATCTGCGATCGGTGACCATTCCGTACATCTATGCAAGTTGAGCTTAGCTTGCTATCAAAGAAAGAACTGTATATTGAGTGTAGGTACAAGCCTGTGAATGACGAGGTATAGATATGATGGGGTGGGCGAAAAACCGAAGGTTTTTCCGGCCTGAGACTGTGCCTGAGACTGTGGGGTGAAGTGAGCTGTGACCTGAAGACTAGGAGTGAGCAATGCATCAAGTGAAGCTTGAAGCCCCAATAGTAGGAGTGGCGACTTACAGGATGGGCTATCTGACAGGTGGCAAGATGTAGTGACGAAGGTTGTCGAGAATGTCTGGGTTCTGTTGAAGGAAGGGAGCAAGTACAATAGCATGGTGCTGAAGGTATAATGTGAAGGATTCGCTTGACCATCTTCCCATGGTTTTGACTATGTTGAATGGGACATCTTTAAGCAGATAGAATAGGGTGCTGCTGATGTACAGACTATGTCCTTTTAAATCTGGCATGTCGGGATTGATTCTGATGATGGTGTCGATTCATTTGGTGACTTCCTTCTTTGAGAGGGGACAGAGACTGCCAGTCGGATGTTTCCACGAGAAGAGATGTGCTGATTCTTGATCTGGATTAATGCAGAAATAGCAGTCTAGGGCCCCTTTAGGGTCCAGACGAGAACCTTTGTCATGCGGTGCGCAATAGACTTCCTCTCCCTCTCCAGAGGTCTTTGTGGAGGGTAATGAGAATCATAGAACAGGAAGACCTTTGTGGTTCTGCGTAAGTGCGATGCCAGCATGAGTTATGTGCTTGGAAGGGTCGAATCTCGAGATTGCTGGAACTGTGAATTCGCCTAATTGTGCTATACAAAAGAAGGAGCAAGAGAGGCACGCGAAGATGGCCGCATCTCATGGGTCGTCGAGGCTCATGGCTAAGCTGAATCTTTCTAATATATCTACTGTGAAAGGTATGCGTTTGGGGTGTTTGGAAGTGGGAGGTGCGAGTCTCGTTGCCCCTTCCAGGAGAGCTTTGTACTCCATATCCTTGACTACCCATTTCAGTCCATGCAATAAATGCCAAGCCTTGATGGCTGTGGCGTAGTTTGCGACAGTGGAGCTTGAATATGTGCCGGCGCAGCTAGACAGGAAAGCAGCAAAGGTGTTGGTCAATACGGGGGCACGGAGGTCGTCTGGGATATTATTTATATCGCAATATACGTGAAAAATTAGCAGACCTGTGCCATACAATTCCTTCATGGAATTGGACCATGATGTGCCTATGACCTTCAGGATGCGTTTGATTTCTGACTCCGATAGTGGCTTGCCAGCCTCAGGTCTGGTGGATCTCAGGGTGGAGTTGCTGGTTGCCATGTTAGGAGTCGTTGCCGAGCGAGACAGTGCGGTCGTAGTATCGAAGGACAGGGGGTGAGATCGGGCTTGTAAGGTCTTGGTTTGGAGTTGGATATGTGTGTTGATGAAATGGGAGAATCAAATCTCTGTTTGGTTGTAATGTCAGAAGTGCCAGATGGTGTCCTGGAGGATGTTGTCGAGTTCCCGCTGGTCTGCAGCAAGGAGCTCAGCGAGTTCTTGTTCACACTGAATGTGGTTAATGAATTTAGCAGCAGGGGCGGTGTAGAGACCATTCCTGAGTGCATGGGATTTGGCGGGGGTAAGGGGGTCTGAGAAGTCGACAATGAACTTGCAAATGTGCTCAGGGATGGGAATGCGAGGGAGGGTGAGGGTGGGGGAACCGTAGATGCCTCGTGATGGGCCATCTGCTGGATTGGAACTGCTGGGAGTGAAGATTGGAAGAACGCTGCGGATGCGGGATTCATCAGAAGAGATGAAAGCGTGGATGCGCTTGAAAATGTCATTGACGCTTTTGTTGCAGTGTCTCCCAACCCGCCAGCTCTCAATGACGCTGATGTTGTCTCTGTAGGTGATGACGTGTTGTGGTTGGTCCAGGATGCAAGAGAGAGTGGTAAGGAGAAACTTGAAGCTGATGGCTTCTGCCCATGCAATGTCCCGCTGGCCTGAGTGTACTAGCCAGCCAGGGACGAGATGCCAGGCTCGCCACCAGCCGCTGATGATGACAGCGATGCCGATACCAGAGCTAGCATCTGAGAATGCTTGAGGGTTAAGGAAAGAAGGAGGGAGTGTGAGTGGGCGAAGCACTCTGCCCAATGAAAGGGCCTGTTTCCACCATTTTAGGTCCTCAGCAATGGCTTTGTCTGGGCAGTGAGGCATGAATGGTTTGTGCCCACACACCGCTACCATGCATTCAAAGCTGGTTAGGTAGGCTCTGCCTTCGGGAATCAGGGAAGCTGTGTGTAGTAATTTACCATAGAGTTTTCTGACGTCTTTGAGGTGATGTGTGGGTCTCTGCTCCCATTCGTTGATCGCCCGAAGGTATTTGCCACATTTCTCTGGGCTTAGTTCCACGACCCATAGGTTTAGATGGCATCTGAAACCTATGTATGTCGTCGAGGAGCCAAATGGTTGGTCTTTTGAGATTTCCCATGGGATTCCTAATTCGGCAGATGTGGTATCTATGTTGGTGATGTTGTAGGTAAATAGTGCGTCATGGTTTGATCTCAGGGACACATGGGAAAAGTTTGTGATTGGGTGAATGCAGTTTTTGTTGAATTCTTGGACTGAACCGTCCTCGTTTGTGGCACTGGCAAATCATATGCGGCTGCCAGTTTGTTGCATACCTTGCTGCGAAATTTGGCAGTGCGTGTCAGCCCACATCAGGTTATATTCACATAGGTGAATTTTTGGTATCCGAATGAAAATGTGGTCGTCGACCCACTTATCTAGGGGGCCAATGCCATGATGTCTGAAGATTTCGGCTGTGGAATCTGCAAGGTGGCCATAGCTTCCTGCTGATGATGTGACTCCAAAAGCTGTACATGTGTCAATGCAGCCATGTGTGGGAGATATGCGAACGACGGCTGCTGGCCATTGTGATGGGTGTAGCGGAATGGTTCTATATGCTTCTGCTACATCTCGGGTGGCTGCTTCTGAGCCTGGAGGAAGTTTGGATGCCAGATGGAAAACAATTGAAAACTTTCCCCATGTGGCAGGGAAGTTAGCAGCAGAGATGGACGAATTAATGGATGGATTGGGGTTGGAAGGAGAAGGGGTAATAGGAAAGGAGAAGCTTTGCACTAGTCTAAATTTGCCTGGTCGCCCGGGTTTGTGTATGATGGAGAGTGGGGACGACTGGAAAGGACCAATAACTGAATGGATGATATCCAGGGAAAAGGGACCTATATATCTACCTTTGGATATTTCTTTCTGTACGATGTCGTGGAATTCAGAATGATATATGTCTAAGGATGGGGAGTTTTGGGGAGAATGAACATGTGTGATATTAGGGAAATCTACTCTAAAACCAAAACGGAGACCTGTAGGTATGTTACTGAAACGTTCAAAAAGGTTGGCTTGACGGAGGGCAGCTTCCCACACGTCAGGTCTATAGGGAGTTAGCACCCGGTTTCCTCTGCGCTTGAGGGCAGCTGTGAGCTCCGTGATGGGTTGAGCCACAGCCAGAGCAGGAGTGGGCGGGAGTATGCTTGTCCGTGCATCCTTCAGCTCGTTGCCAGTTGGTGCAAAGCTGCTGGCCTGTGGCTTTGGTATAGAGTTTACGCTCGACTCGCTTGGAGTAGGTGTCGTGTTTGCCATCCCATGTTTTCTCTGCTGGGCAGTAGACGACGGGCATTGTATGGGCATCACTACTGAGGCAGACGGCACAGGTGGGGAGGGGGCCGAAGGGTTTGTCCGTTGTGGCCAATGTTTCGCTGGCATGAAAGGACTTGGAGCGCTTGTGAGAGCGGTCCGCGGGTTCAGGAGATGATGGGCCTGGCCACTTGTGCACGCTGTACTGTCACTTGTGTAACACCGACGAGGAGGATGCTGCTGGGAGGCTGTATGGCCTCTTCTCTCAGGGCTTTGTTAGCTTTGTGGAGCAGATCATCATGGATCTCTTTAATCATTCCTTTGTCCAAGGGTACGAGGTTGAAGGATTGTGGGGTGCCTAAGAGGTTATGCCATCGGCGTCTGGCAGTATCTTGGTAGACGATGAGGGCATGTTTGCTGAACTTGTTGGAGTCATGGCAGTATTCGTGGGCACCAAGGGCCATCCAGAACTGGAGGTGGGATTGGATGCGTTCATCGTCCCATCCATTTTCGCGCATGGCTTGGAGTAGGCGAGGTGCCGCTTCGTCAACTTTGACCCAGGTGAGGTCTTTATCTGAAATGATGGTGTCTTTAGCTTTAGCAGCAGCAATGGAGATAAATGAATGGTGGCCGTTCTCGTCGCATGTCAGGGCGAATGCTTCATCATCTGCAGAGCGGGAGGACGCCTCTGCCTCAGCCAAGCCTCTGTTAGTGAAGTAGTACAGCTTGACGTGGTCTCCCTTCTTGAGTTTGCAAATAGTGAGCAGCAAGGGGAGTTTCAGGATGGTGTTTGCGATCAGGACTTTGTTGTACAGCAAGAACTTATTGTGGTTCTTCTTTCATTCTTCTTGCTTGGTGAGTTCTTGCTCTTCTTCCCACGCACGCTATTGCTCTTCTTCTTGTTGTTGGCGTTGTTCTTGCTCGAGTCTGACTGCCTCTGCCAATTCTTCCTGCTGGGCATCCCATTCTTCTCTATTGATGGCATTTTGTGCTTCCCAAATGATGTTAAGGTGCTGAGCTGCCTGCTTGTGAGTGATGGCAAAGTCATCTACGAGCGGTTGTCTCGTGGCTCTAAAGCACTCCCGCACATAGTCGGGTGCTCGCAGAAGATGCGGATTGTTGGGACCTAAGGCCATAATGAAATGAATAAAAATGAGTGGAATGCGAAAAGAACAGCTAAGTTACGAAGGAGCTGCAAGGCAGTGAGTCATGCTACGGACAGCGAAGTGGACAAAAGCAAGAAAGGCAGCCCACTTCGCTTCTCACGCATAGACTAAATCCTATGCGCAGCACCCTTGGCACCACTTTTTGGAGGCCCCTATGTCCTATCAGGCCGGTTTTTTTGCCATTTTAACTATCCTCTCAGGTCTGGGTGTCTGGAGGCTTGTGTACTATTGTTTAAATATATTATTTGACCCTCTTCTGGGGCTCGCGTGAACACCTCCTGTGAGCCTCATGAAGCTCCTCTGACTTCTGCAACAGCTCATCAGAGGCTTCATGAAGTTCGTGGTGAACTGGAGAGGGTTCCCCGTGTCGTTCCCACATCGCCCAATGGATGTGCCCGCCCCACCCATAACTGTTCCCACACCTGACGGGTGTGCACACCCCTGCAGCCCCCGCCTGCCCCGCCCCTCGTGCACTTCCACACCGATGTGCACCCCCGCCCGCTGCGCCCACCCCCAGAACTCAGCGCTCAGCGACGACATGCGTGCGCACAATTGTGCATGCGTTGTGTCGTCGTGTGCCTCACGCCCTCTCCTCCCCCTCATCCTCGTCCTCTCCCTTGCCTCACCTTAGCCCTCGCCTCACCGTCGTCGTCGTCGTCGTCTCGCTCTAGCCCCCACTCTCGCACGTCGCACGCCCTCTGAGTCGCCCTCGTCATCGCATGCATGGCGTCCCCGTCCTCATCTTGCCCACCTTCTCAATGCGCATCTTGTGCTGTCACCGTCGCCCACCCTCTCCACTCAGCGCCTCGCGCCCTCCCGTTTGTCCTCACCTCGTCCTTGTCCCTCCCTACCCCAAGCCCTCCCCCACCCTCGCGCGTCGCGCAGCCCTCGCCCTCGCAACACGCGTGCCCTGCCTGCTGTCGTCGTCTTCCTGCACATGTCCACGCCCCGCCCACCTTCGCACCCCTGCCCGTGCGCTCACAACGCAGACGTGGTGGCAACAATGCCATGACAATCGCAACAGTGCGATCGTCATGGTGCCGTCGTCACCACCCACTCACTGTCGCACTGACTTCACGCGCAGCCCGTCCTTGCCCTGCCATCCCTTTCCCTCGCGCTCGCAGCGCCAACGTGGTGGCGACGACGCCACGACAATCGCAGTGGCATGATCACTGCAGCGCCGTCATCACCTTCCACCCTCACTGTCGCGCCCACTTTGCGCCCACCCTGCCCATGCTCACACCATATTAGGGAATTACCTAATATGATTGAATCCCGACACATTCAATTTCGAAAATGGTCATATGTTTTTTTTCCTTTTCCTCTGCTTCCTCTCTATATTCCATATAATTTGTGTGTAGATACATGAAGTAATATACTGTAATACATTGTCTGAGCATGTTATCTGTGTCCTGAAAGTTT